>JAQZBX010000822.1:14640-29556 GCA_029593785.1 Cabassous unicinctus
TTTTTTTTTTTTTTTTTTTTTGAAGGCTGTTGGAAGTCTACATATATCTTTATGACTAATTTTTTCAATGAATATATTATACTTTAAGAGAAAAGGTATTTTAAATTAGTTCTAATTTCTTGATAGCACTCCCTTATTATCATAAGTGGTGACACAAGAGTCTGAGGTAACATCATGACTTTTCATCCAGCTGGAAATGACACACTTTTACTGCTGCTTATAGGTTAATAATGAACTTTCTTCTCCCTAGATCAGGGGCTAGCAAATTTTTTCTATAAAGTATCAGTTATTAAATACTTTATGGGTCAGATGGTCTCTGTCATAACAACTCAAGTCTACCACTGCAGCACGAAAGTAGCCATAGACAACACGTAAATGAATGGGCATGGCTATGTTCCAACAAAACTTTATTTACAAAAATTTAGCCTGTGGGTGGTAGTTTGCAACCTGTCTTTTGCCAAGAGCCTTGGGCTTCTAAATACCCTTTAACCTTCTTGTGATATAAAGGAAATCAAATTACTGTGCTACTTGTAATTTCAAGTTTCAAGATTCAGAACTAGTCCATCTTCCTGAAATGTGTAACACTGTTCAGGGTTTTTTAAACGGGCTAAGAATAAGGAAAAGGGAAGATATGAAAAGGAAGAGGTGGTTTAGAAGAGTCTTAGGGGAATGGTAAGGACAGAAAGCTAACTCCATTGCTTGGAAACACTTAAAAGACAGAGGTTTATACACTGATCTATTTTACTGACATGGCCTTCTTATTCTCTAGTTCTTTCTCAGCACGACATGCCTTAATTCCCTTAAGACTCCATTCCAGGTGCCTAAACCCCAGATTTGCTGAATCTTCTAAAAGTGGATGTACAAGGTCATATTCTGCTATGATTTCATCATCTGCTCACATTTTATTTCTTAAGGACAAGCCACCCTTATCTTGGTAAAATAATCCATAACAATGATATTGATGACATTAAGACTGGTCAGGTAAACAGGAAGACAAACCACAGAATGGAATATTTGTAATTTGAATCTAAAAAATGAATTGTATCTAAAGAACTCTTAATACCGCAACAACAAGAAGACAACCCAATTTTTAAAATGGTAAAAGATTTGAACATAGTTTGCAAAAGGAGGTATATGAACGGCAAACACACCAATATGTTCATCATCATTAGTCATCAGAGAAATGCAAATTTAAACTACAATGAGATACCATTATACCCCCATTAGTGCAAAAATGGAAAAGACCAACAATAGCAAGTGTTACCAAGAATGAGAACAACTGGAACATGCATATATTCCTTGAGGGAATGTAAAAACATTATTGAAAACTGTGTATCCCTTCCACCCCCACTAGTCAAAAACTAGAAACAACAAAAAAGCCCATTAAGAGGTGAATGCATAAACAATATACTGTATTTCATACAATGGAATACCACGCAGCAATAACAAAGAACCAACTACTGATACACACAACAAAGGTCATATAGTATATAATCATATTTCTATGAAATTCTAGGAGAGGGAAAACCACAATGACAAAAAGCAGATTAGCAGTTGCCTAGGGCCAAAGGAGGAGAGGGAAAGAAATTGCAAGGTGGGACAAAAATTCTTTTGAAAGCAATGGAAATGTTCTGTTCCTTGATTTGAGCATTTCATGGGTGTACACATCTGTTAAAACTCATCAAATTGTACATGAGAAATGGATGAGATTTATTGTACCTGTATTATAAATTTAAAAAATTGATTTTAAAAACATAAGAAGAAAAAAAAAGACTGGTCACGAAAGATTCTAAGCATGAGGATAGCATGTTGTCGGTGAAATTCCCACAAGATGCTAATCAGAAGTTTGGAGAATAATAGTAGTATTTGTTGTCTGTTTTTGTTCTTGATTTAAAAAATACTACTCATCAGAAGATTCAAAAGCAGTATATAAAATGAGGAAAGCTCCCCTACTCCCAGAGAAAGCTACTGACTGCCAAGAGTACTTCTTCTTCTGAACAATTTTTATATGTATTTTGTCCCAAGACAAACAGATCATACTCCTCATATATACTGTTGTGAAATTTACTGTTTTTTAAAACTTACTAAATGGCACAACTTTTCATGTCAATAACAACAGATGTATTGATTTCTAAATATTATATTATGTTGTTACACCACCATTTCGTCTATCAGTTCCCTAGTACGGACATTTAGACTACTAATAGGACATTCCCCTCTTTGAATCCACCCAGCTAGAGACATTTCCCAGGCCCTCTTGAAACTAGAAGTTGCTATGTGACTATGTATGGACCAATGCAAAGTGGGAGAAAGTGACAGGTACATTCTCAAATCACAATCTGAAAGATGAAGCTGGTTGGCTTTGACTTTTTTTGTAACCACCACCCCTACTTCCTCTTTCCTGTTTGCTGGGAAATGTCAACAACCAGAGCAGTCACTTTGGACCAGGCAGGGAAGCCACATTTGGAAGATGAGAGAACCAAACCATTGAACCAACCCATCTGCCAGGAATAGTTCCCATCAGACAGTTATGAGAGAACTACAAACTTCTCTTTCATTTCAGCCACTGATTTGGGGCCTCTCCATTAAAGAACCTAACCTATATTCTAATTAATGCATGTACTAATCAGTATTAATTTAGAATCTTAATGATTAAGGTTAAAAAGCAAATAATCTAATCTAGGGCATCAATGAATTCTATATAACACAGATTACCAATCTGTCCTAATCTGTCCCTGTTATCTCCTGTAAAATTCCTAGGGCAGTTCAGACATCCAAAACTGTTTGAAATAATATTCTAGCCGTTCTTCCATGGTAACAATAATGAACTTCTCATCATTATCCAGTGGATGAAGATTGGAGTAAGATAAAATAAAATTTTTCTAAATTTATTTTTAAGTTATAACATTTGTGAGAATAAAACAGACATCCCCAAACCCTGGCAGATAAAGTGTAAACCAGTACAAGCTTTCTATAAAGTGATTAACAGTATATACCAAAAGCCCCGAATAATGTTTATTCTCCTCAACTGTTAATTCTACTTCTACATATTTATCTTAAGGAAATAGAGTTGGAAAGAAAGATTTATGTCAAGGACATTCAATATAGTGTTTATTACAATAGGAAACATCTTGAAGGTTAATAATAGAGGACTGATTAAATAAAGCATGATAAGTAATAAAAATTATTATTATTAATAATAATATGATATATTTACAGCCAGGCACTGTTCTAAATGCTTTATATATTGCAATAGATATATTCCTTACCATAACCCTATGAAGCAGGTATAATAATTGCCCCTCTATCATAAATGAAGAAACTGAAACACAAGAAGAGAAAATAACTTGCCCAAGGTGATATAGCTAAAGTGATAAAGCTTGAAGCCAGGAATTCTAGCTCTAGAGTCCACTACACTATACTGCCTTTCATGTAGATTTAGGTGACAAAATATTATGCAGCCCCTTTTAAAAAAGTTTAGGAACAGTTAATAACATGAGTAAATATGCAGACATGCTAAATGAGTAAAAGTCACACAACATGATTTCAACTCTTATTTAGAAAGGTATATACATTTATGCATTAAAAGAGACTGGACGGGAAGCAGAGGTGGCTCAAGCCTATGGGCACCTCCCTCCCACATGGGAGGTCCCAGGTTTGGTTCTGGGTGCCTCCTAAAAAGAAGACGAGCACACAATGAATGGACACAGAGAACAGACAGGGAGCGCAAATGAGGCAGGGTGGTGGGGGGTGGTGATGGGGGAATAAATAAATAAAATAAATCTTTAAAAAAAAAAGGCTGTAAGGGAAAAAAAATTAATGTTAATAGCAGTATCTGAATGATGAAATTACAGATGACTTAATTTTCTTCATTACATTTTCTAGTATTTTTAAATTTTCTAAAATAAACTTGTATTACCGTAATAAATGGGGGAAAGCCCATTCTAATTTTATCAAAAGGAAGTAAACAGAATATATACTCCAACCCTCTTTATACTTCTTTCTTGTAGACTTAAAGGAACACTTTTTATTTTTTGCTTCAATTTTAAAATATTGCTTTCAAATTTTTAAAACATGTGCCCATCCCACACCCCTACCACCACCAAAAATAAACAAAACATAGAGGCCAGAACTTAGCATATTTTTCCCTCAAAAACAATAGAAAAAGATTAAATTAAGGTTGTTGCAAAAAGTATGTAACTTGTTTTGCTTAGATGACTGTATTTTCATCCATACATTATAGCCATAAGACTATAAGGGAGTCTATACTTCAGTATTCTAATATATATAACCTTCATAACATAGGGGGCTGAAGTATACATTCCCTTATAGCCCTACAACTGTGTTTATAGTAATGAAGTACTTATGACATAGCCCAAAATGCTAGAGTAGTATATAATGCATATAATCTTTTTTAAACACCACAATTAACTATTAAAAATCACTACCCATATTATAGACCTTCTGAGTCTCTGCTTTTTAAAGTAAAACATTTAAAAGCCTCCAAATCATATTTCTACTTAATAATGCATAGCTACTATAAACTACTTATTAAGAAGTGCAATAGGGTGCTTCCAGCTTTCCTTTCAGTTATCTTCTAGAGCTTAGTATTTCTGACTACATTTTCAAGTTAGTAAGTTCTTTCGTTAAGCAGATTATCTCAAAAAATACTGTCGTTTTCAATTCCTTGTACAAAAAAGAAACAAGAGAACCTAAGGAAATTAAGGCAAGCATCCCTTTTTAAACCTCTAACACATTAATCAAATTAAGAAAATCTTATATTAATCAGAGGAACACTACTTATGATATTTATATATTTTATTTTTATGTTTGATAAACTAAACTTCCTTGTTCTCATTTGTCTATAACAGAAACTTTTTTCATTTCTCAAATGAAAATGAAATAATTTTATTTATAGTTTTTCAAAATATATTCCCCATCATTGACAACTACTTATTTCATCAACAGAAAAAGCACATGCAGATTTTACTATTCCATCTGACTTTATCCAGAACATTTCCTTTAAGATGTTATATTACATGTTAAGAGTTTAACAATGAACTATAATGGCATGTTTCATCATTTAATCAATTTGTTGGTCTAGTTTATAAAAGAGGAAGCAAGACTAACATAAAAACTCAGAAGTGATAACCAAATTTTATAAAGAGCTCAACAGATACAGAATAGAACTTTAAGACTACCTGAATTTGGAGTCTTTTGTGTGATTTGTCTGGGCATTAAGTCACAGCTTGGTTTATTTAGTATAATTGCAGTTTAATTCAGAAAAACAGAATGAATCAATGGAAAATAAGTCCAATAAAGGTCTGATCAAAGGACACTAATCTTTAAGATTTGTCTTTTAAAAAGAAACGTTAAATTCTTTGATAGAAATTTCCTTTTCAAAGATGTTGACTTCAAAACTTATCTGTCAGGGAAGCGGATGTGGCTCAAGTGATTGAGCTCCCGCCTACCACATGGGAGGTCCCAGGTTCGGTTCCCAGTGCCTCCTAAAGAAGATGAGCAAGACAGCAAGCTGATACAACAGGCAGGTGTGGTGAGCTGACACAACAAGATGACACAACAACAGACAGGAGGAAAACATAATGAGAGACATAACAAAGTAGGGAGTGGAGGTGATTTCAGGTGATTCGGAGCCTCCCTCCCACATTGGAGGTCCCAGGTTTGGTTCCCAGTGCCTCCTGAAAAGAAGACCAGCACACAACAAACAGACACAGCAAATGCAAACAACAAGGAAGTGGGGAGAAATAAATAAATAAAATAAGCCTTTAAAAAAAAATAATAAACATGTCATCTGAACCTTTTTTACTAAGCTTGCATGGAAATTAAATATACAATTATTACAAATATATCATGTATATGTATATGTACATTGATATACACTCAAACTTACACATGTACATATTTTGCATATACATATGCAAGAGTGCATACATATATATGTGTGAATTATATAAATTTATTAATGTATATTTTCCAAATGTAAAAATTGTGCAGTTAAAATTTTTCAATTGAAGAAGCTAACTTTGAGAGGAAGCAATCCTTAGGAAATAATACATACTTTTGGGGAATATCATGGCAAATTTCAAGATATTTTAGTATATAATACTCAAATTCCCTCACACAAAATAATCTTACTACTGCTTATTAAAATCACTCAGAAACTTAAACCATGCAACAAAATATTCCAGTGGGATATAGCATAGAAATTAAGTGTCCCTAGCAATTCCTTTAAGTTCTGCTGCAATTCATTTTCAGAATCTTTTTTGGCTAATTTTATTTGTTATGGAACAGGTATACTTTTCCATTGATTGCTTGTTTAGTGCTAATTATTACTAAGCTTTCAATTAGGTAGAATTCAGCTACCATACACCAAGAATTAGCTATCCAAAAGCAGTTAAACAAAAGATAAAATCTAAATTTGAAGAGAATATCCACCAGCAGATGCTAAAGTCAGCTACAATCAGAAAAGTTATTTTATCTTCATAATTAGCAAGAGAGTTTATATGTACATATTTTCAATAATCTCCATGTGAGCTTAGGACAGAAATTTGCAATTAAAAGTTTGCTGAGCAAGTTTTTTGAGCAAATTAATAATCTTTATAGAGGAAAATCATCTACTATTTCATTTTATGCTTGATCCAAAATGGATCAAATGAAGCCTTTTATTTTATTTAATCTACTAATGTAAAACTAATGGGCAACGGTGATGATGTCTTTAATTTTATATTCACAAATGAATGTATCTCTGTCTCTAGGAACTCTAGACAGATAATATAAAGATATTATTACTTGACTGAGTATATTTCTAACTACAAAAGTATCACTGTTTTAAGTCAAAGCAAGTAGCTAACTGAAGTCTATCCTACTCTCTTAAGCACCCTCTCTACATAGACTCCCTTACTTCTCCAAATTACAAACTCACAAGCAATCTACATTTAAAATGAAAATGTTTTATTGCCTTCTCCTAATTTTTAGAGGTCACCATACATTCTAACGTTATAAATATCTTAGATGACCATGTAAAAATTTCTGTGAGATTTGTTAAAGATGGTTATTTTCATCAATATGCTTATCTACATATTTATTAATATCTAAGGATTTTTACATAATAGAAAAAGAGTCGATTAATAGATAGCATATGAAATTTTATTATACCTAATTTGAACATCTTACACCACATATGCTTCTAGTCAAAGTATCTTTATAAATGAAAGGCAATTATAACATGGATAAAACAAAAGCACAATGAGGCTTGCAAATCTGTATTTTTGAATAACAAGATTTCTGTCATTATATTTATTTATATCATTATTAATCTGCATTCTGAGCACAAGAAAGCTAAATTGTGCAGAGAAGCAAAAACCAAAATAATACAAAATATGTCCTTAAATAATGCACAAAACAGCTATTTGGGTGGATTTGCAAATGACACCTCCCCTCTGAGAACGATTTAATAATTTATATAGATACTTATAGAGGTGATAACAGAAAAAATTAAAGAAGCTTTATAAAGTTACTATTTGATACTACTATAGTGCCATGATGTCCTCAGAGTATTGCATTTCGAATTGTAATAAGTCCTACTTCAGATGATAGACATTGATTTTGAAATATAGAATACCGAAAAGAAAGATTCTAAAGTCACAGGCCATTAGAAAGCATTTTTCCCTTTCTTACAAGACAATGATGAAGAAATTAAGATTTAGACAAAATCATCCTAATATATATATAAACCAACATTTCTCCATGGGTACAAAATGCCTGAGAATAAAAGAATTGCCAAAATCATTGTAAAAGAACACTAGAGGGTGAAAATTAATACTTCTAATACTTATTAATAATGGACATACTCAAAAGAAAATGTAGGATAAGAATAGAGAAAAACAGAAAAGGAAAAAATAAAACTCAATTTTTCCTTACACACAAGATAAATCCTATAAAAAGTACTCATATGGATAGTTCCAAAATGAAGCTATTTGAAGAAAGATACCATCATTACCCATTATCTGCTGCATTAAAATTTTGTATCACCAAGATTACATAAGGCCTGCATACCAAGTTCATCGTGCAAACTGCTACCGCCTACAGCAGATGCATTGTCATGTGATGCTTCTAAGTGGACACTCCCATTTCTCACCAGCAAGGAGGCACTAGCACTGAGCACTGCAGCCTGGGAAGGGGGGCGGGACTGGACTTTGACCTGGGCTGTGGACTGCTGGCCTTGTTGACCATCTTGAAGGCTAGGAAAAAACATGGATTGCGGAGAATTACAGGGAAGAAAAGAGAAAACAATAGCTAGAATGAAGTCAATATTGAAAAAGTTTCAGTAACCTACAAAAGAGCCAACAAGATTTGTAAAATACACAGATTATACAGCTGGCTTAATTCTGCTGATCCCTATAAATCTGATTCATAATGACTAACCGAGTGAACACAGTAAACATTTAAAAGCACATTTGTTAAAGTCAATCAAACTTTTTCCTAACTCGATCCAACTAACTTCCAATATAAGGAAAACAAAAAGCAGCAAGAATCATGAATACATTCAATATATGTGGGTTGCAGTTGATTCCAACAGATAAACACTTTTTAGTTAAATATGCACTTTTGCTTACTGCCTTGTAATAATTATCGAATTGTTCTTACAAATATTCTAGCATCTCAAATTCACAATAAAACAAAATCTCTATGTAATTGAAAACCTAAGAATCTTTATCAAATGCAACTAAGACAATGCTGAATCAAAAGAAAATCACAAATAATGCAAGAGGACCAGAAAAACAAACACTGACTCAACCAAAGAATGCAAATGGCCATTGGGATGATGGTAGAAGATTTGTAAAATATAAAGTGTTATCTATGAAAAGTCTATATATTTCTGAAATAAGGCCATAGTTAATAATTATGATTCCTTAACAAATTTTGTTAATTCCTTTCCAATCCATATTGTAATATTAACCACATCAATAAGGATCTATCATTCTAGAAAACCTTTGAAATGATCTGAAAGCCAGTAATTTTTCAAAGGATAATAAGTCTCTTTTTAAAAATTTTATAACATTTTTAAAACACTTATTGCTTTATGATAAATTTATTATTTATTTAAAAGTATTATTAAAATCACAAATTATCAAAATTAAGAAACTAAATTAACCTTTTATGTTTTTATATATTTACATATATAAAATATGAACACTGAATTTTAATGGTCTTAGTAAAAAAATCAAATTTAAACTGATGAAACTCATGAAAACATTTCAAGTACAATTATACATCATTCTCAACACGTTGGTCAATGCAATTCTGCATTACGTCAATTTAAATTTACTTTGAACAAACCTGGAGTCTGTCACTAAATTAGGCCTCTCAGGAAAAAAAAAAGAATGTTACTGAAGATGGTCTCATTCATTTTTTATATGTATCAACCTTTTTTAATCCTCTGAATTCGATGTAATAGTTTACCTGATGCCTACAAAAGAACAGATTCATCTGCTGTATACTGAAAAGGGAACTGTAAGTTGAAATAACCATGAAATAAAAGGCTATGCAGAAATTATTTTATATATTGCTTAAGCCTATAGTTATGGCAACAGAACACACTCAGAAACTGCACTATTCAATTCAATAGCCATGTATGGCTATTTAAATTTAAATTATTTAAAATTTTAGATTCTCAGTCACACCACATTTCAAGGGCTCAAAAGCCACATATGGTAGCTAATGACTACTATACTAAATAGTGGTTGGTAGCTGCTATAGTCAGCAGTAGTTAGTAGCTACTGACTACATTATGAGACAGTGTTGAACATTTCCACCTTCACAGAAAGTTCTATGAAACAACACTCCCTGGAACATTAATTTTTCAGGCATCTTTTAGAGCCAATGAAAAACATATACTATACATGTTCAGGAGAGCACAGGAATGCATGTAACATATGAAAAAAAGCATGTCTGCAAAATGTTGATTTGTCGATCCTTCCTGGCATTTACTTTTAAGCCATAACTATAAATGTATTTATTTAATAACTTCTTTGTACTAGAATCTTAGTACAGCAAACATAAATCAAGAGATGATCTTGGGAATTAACATAATTAGATATGTTTGTACCTTCCATACATAAATAATATAGATCTGTGACTCTTCCTCGGAAGGTACCCAAACTTATATACAAACTTTATCAAAATGAACAAATTTCATAAGGGAGAAAATGGTAAAGAAAATGGTAAGGAAATAGTTCTAGCAGTGTGTCCCTTCAGATTCAGAAGTCTGTAGAATTTAATAAAGCATGTACTCAATGAATTTTTCTATCATTTTTTTTTCATTTAAAGTCATAAATAAATATGCTATGCAGCAGTTAAATGTATTTTAAGGTGAACATTAGTATATTTTAAAATATACTAATCTTAAAACACAGAGAGCCACAATGTATATCCAAATATACAAAAAGATTTTTAAAATATTAGGTAAAGCATGAAAACCAATTCCAGAATAAACAAAGGAAATTAGCCAAAATCTATGTGGTTGTAAATGTCAAATTTTTTAACATAAAAAACTAGCCATGAAATGTTTATGCCCTTAAATTCCTATGTTCAAAGCCCTTCAACAACAACAAAGTCTGCCATATTTGCGGAAAGGTGGCACTTTATTTTAAGCTAATAATTGGCAGTAATTAATCTTGTTTACAGAATCAATTAGATGCCAGAACTACCAGTTCTGAGGAAAAGTTGTAACTATTTTACAACACAGGATAAAGGAAAGGTAGAAAGTTGGGTCTTTAACTATTGGGTATCAATAGTATATAACCGACATGTCTTAATATTAACAGTTTCAATTTAAATTATAGAAAAATAGGGTGGGTCTTGGTCCGTCCTTCCTCTGTTATCACCTATTTGGTATTTGACCTTTCCTGCTTTATATTATTAGTTATCTTTGTATGTGTCCCCCCAAGTAAAATGTAAACTCTTAAATGTATGACCACATTATTCCTATGCAGGTTCAGATTCCATAGAACACCCAGAAGAGGGTCTTGAAAACAGTACATGAACAACAAATATTTGGTGGATTCATTCCTGACCACCACAAAATGATTCCTATAAATTTCTAATCATGGACTCTCAGTTATTACTACTACCTTACTTTATCATAGAGCTTTCAATCTAATGCTATCTTTAAAAATAAATCTAAGAAAACATTAAAGTTTTTTTTCCCCTTCTCCCAAATGCACCAATATTTTTCATTCCAATCCATTAACTAAAGTTCTAAAAGATTTCACATTTAGGTAAATAAATACAGATAAATATAGAACTACGATTAGGACTCAATATTAGTATTACAAAAGTTTTTAGTATTTGTCTTTGTTTTTATCTCTAGCAACTATAAGAATTATCAAGGGACTATGAAACCTAACTACAAGGCTATCTTAATGAAAAAAATACTTTTAAAAATAATTCTGAAACTAGATACTCTAATAAGCATTATAAAATACATGCCAATGCTCTTTGTGAAGAAATTGATGATTCTTTCCCAATCCTTGGGTATGTATATTTTACCAAGTTGCACAAAAGCATTGGTGCCTTTTAGATCATAAATTACTTAAACTATTCCTCAAAGGTCACAATAAATTAGATTTTACTAGTATTTAGCTGGTAGTTACAATTAAAGAATTCCCACATCTATTCCATTTCTTTTGACAAGGTTTTCAAATTTTGCATGAAGATGATATCCTGTATTCATTTAAATATGAGATGATTATTCTGTAACTCATACTGAGAAATAGCAGCAATACACCTTATCTGACTATCTTTGCAATGACAAAAGATGATTATAATAAATTAGTGTTTCTTCTAATTCCTCACAGCTAAGTTTTATATTACTTCATCCCAGGATGAAGTCAAGCTTATTTAAAATACTTGCAACTTTTGTACTGGATATACCCTGGAACCTCAGCAAAAATTAAGTGCTGACTGCTGCAAGACTACTTTCCAAAAATTCTAATTTGGGCTTTTTACAAACAAGTTTCATACCATAACCTCATTTGAATGGTGATGTTTTTAAAACCCTAGAAAAACATGGGGAAATTCTATGTGATTGGCTGGAGCAGAACACAGCTCATCAAAATTCCACCATGCAGAGAAAAACCTAATTTGTCTATATTTGCTTAGTGAGTGAGATCCAGCAGGCTCATTGTGAAGATGAAAAGATTTTAAGGACTAAAAAGAGAAGGTTAAAAAAAAAAGTTTAAGGAATATCAACATGGAGTGAGTAGAAAAGCAAAGGAGGTGTCTACAGCAAGTATTATTCAAGAGACAAAAAGAAGTTGTTAGAAATAAAACAGGAAAAGTATAGTGAAACATTGAGCTTCTTCAGCATATTGGGACTATGTCCCAAATCCATCAGCAGAAAGAAAAGTTCCTTCAAGCAGCAAAGGAAAGGAGGTGGACAGGAAATAGAAGAGCAGGGCTCACAAAAACCAAAAGTGCTCAGGAAAGGTTTCTAAGCCAAATGTTTGTTTTAATGGTTGCCTCGCCATATTTATATTTTAAAAACTAACCCCTACTACTCTTTATGGAATTAAGCATTACTTCAAGAATAATTGGGAATATAACCTATGAAAGATGAAGTTTCTGATTATAACTTAAAATCCTAAAAAAAAATCAAGTCTTAAACCCCAGGGGAATATAAATAAGACACTAATTAAAAGAAATAAGGATTTTGCTATTGTCGAGAACAAGGTTTTAGCAATGAAAGGGGCATATCTCTTCCAACATATTATGCCATCACTAGCACTTTGTAGTCTTAAACTGAAGCACAAGTCTTTTGAATAGATTTTACATTTCTAGTTCAAGGTATGGATTCTAAATTTGATACAATTATGAATAAAATACTAAAATTTTAATGAAATTATTCCCAATGTAATAAAAGGATGCTTTCTTAACTAGGAATACTGGAACAAATAGAAATGTTTTTGTTTAGTACAATACAGATGCTGAGAAATTCAACATAAATGTACATAAAAAATATATATATCTAATTGGCCATACTTTGCCATAAAGTATATATTTTCGTTCCATGTTCTGGTGATTATGAAATAAAAGACACCATTTTTAAGCATATAAAAGAAAATATATTATAATGAAATAAACAATCAAACTGGCTTAACAAGCTGAGGTCAATGATCTGTTATTCTTCAATAAGCACACTCCTCAGACCTGTATTTTTTCATATTGAATAGTGATGACTTTTGGGAAAGATAATGCATTCACATTATTAATTTGGAATTTAAAAAATATGAAAAGCTGATTTAAGTCCTCTATTTACATTTCTATAACTGCCCTAATGTGATTTTGCAATTTAAAATGGGCTAAACCAATCTGATCATTTTGTTTAAATAGTGCAACATACGGCATGCATAATGCAATAGGCTCATGGTCACATGCAGAGAAAACCTAAAAGAGCTTAAAAGTATAGGAGAGAAACTGAAAAGATAAAAGAGAAAACAAGGCCATTCAAACGCCTCCTTGGCATTGATAGAACAGGTTAGAAGGTCTGTTACATGCATGCTAAACTTGGCGGAATTTTAAAATACCATACCTTAGGGGTGATCCGATGAGCAAAGTAGGAGGGGTAGGGTTACTCCCTGCATTGTGCCGGCGCCGCACTGCCTGGCGCCTAAATGTGCTGCGTTCACGGCGAAATGACACCGCCTCCTCGCTGGCCTGCGCTGCTGCATCAAGACAGACTTAGGTCAAATAGGAGCCTAGGTCAGAAATGTAACTAGCAGCCGAGGCTGTCATTGCCTTGCTTTCCCACCCTCCTAGGTAAAGGAAACTTGTCTAATTGATCCAAATTGTTTTCATATGTGCCGTTAAGCTACGGTATTAGGTAACACGCAAAAAAAAATGTGTAAATGATTTAAGCTTCTTTAAAAATAATGTTTCTAATCTATTTTCTGGCTCACCATCTTCTCTTCGATTTCAATCTCATATTTTAAGATACCTGTTGCTTTAAATCTTTTCCTAAAAGTCTCATTTATTTAGTTCCATATTCCTCTATTTTCCCTTAATTAACATACCCTTAAAAGTATAATATCTGCTAGTACCACTAACAGGAATGGGAAATTAATTTCTTACTCTTGTGAGGGTAGTAAAAGCAGCAAAGATAGTACTTCATTTTTGATACCAGAGGAGAAAGGCAGAAGTAAGAAGTTTATTTCATACTACCTCATACCTCAATTTTGGCAGCCTTAAACGAAACCACTGCTAGGTTACACAACTAGTACATTAAATGTTCAATTTAAGAGAGCATGAATAAATCTTAACTGTAAGGTACTTCACTGGCATTAAACTTTTATTCAATTCTACACCCCTTCCACTGTTCCCCTCTACATCAGGAAGCAATTATTAGCAAAATGGTAAGTTTAGAAAGTTACAGCTTAATCCAAAAGTAATGACATAAATACTAAAGTATGCAAAACTGAGAAAATCACAACAGCTTAATAGAATTACATAAAGTTTTACAAAGTCATACTAATCGACAGATTTGGTTTCTAAAGCAAAATCCAAAATTATTTCATCCATTTCAATATAAAACCACTGTGTTTCCTAGTGATCCAAATATTTTGGGAAGCATTTTGATTTTGAAAAAGGATAGTTTGATACTAAATGTGAGTAAGAACAAACCAAGATAGTGGAGAAACATTCCTTCTAAACAACAAAAATTCCCTTAAATTGGAAAAAAAAAAACTGTTAGTCATGGAATAAAAGCTATGTATGAAAAAATTATGTATGACCAGTGGGAACAAATAATGTTGATTCAATCTGGTCATCTAGAACTGTGCCGTCCAAAAAAGCAGCCTCTATAGCCAATAGCTATGTGTGGCTATTTAAATTCAAAAT
>JAQZBX010000822.1:29656-81205 GCA_029593785.1 Cabassous unicinctus
TTTTTTTTTTTTTTTTTTTTAACCACAATCTATAAATCACATTGCACATTTTGCCTATTCCTGGTCATCATTACCTCAATAAAACTTGATAAAAACTGTACCCACCACTGTCACAAAGGAGAACATAAATACTGGAAAGAAATCATTGGGATTAAGGGTAAAACAAAGCAAAGAAACCACATGAAAAAAGAAATGAAAAATTAGATGAGTGGTTGGTCTTCCTACTCAAAATTCTTAAGAGACCAGTAATGTTAAGTTGGGGAATGGAATTTAAATCACTATTTTAAGAGTCAGTTCAAGACATTTTGTAAAATTATACTGAAGATTTCTATTCTATAGTTGTAACTGACTGTTATTATTCAGTTTATAGGACAAACCAACTTCATTAAGAAACTTTCCAACATTCCCTCCAGTTGTACACATTTTGTTTCAAACAAGAGTAAAATTTAGCCAGGTGTAATTCACAGAGGATAATCTGAACCAGAAAATGTACTAAAAATTATGAAGAATTTGGAAAAACACAGTAGGTGATTACTGAATAGTTATCGTCTTTCTACTGAAGACTTAATAGTAGTAATTTTAAATAAAAGCTAATTATTCCAAAGTACTGGGATGAAAAGACAAATTACAGTGTCCACTTTTAGTCAAAACTTTTCCTTCTTCAGAAAACACCTTTTGTTGTTGTTTATATAAACACCCATTTATATTTCACTATTTGCAAAATAGCTACATATTACATAATTTATTTTCTTAATAGTCTTGGATACACATCAAGATGAAAGTTTAAACACCCACTGAACAATGTATTATATTAAAATGGAATCTTGACTTCCAATAAACAGAATGAAGGACAAGTGAGTGTGGGACTTTGAGGTTATCGAAGGCACAGCAGCTCTCTCTTGGATCATGCAAGAGGGCACTCAGGCAGCTGTGCAGAGAGGTTCACATGGCAAGAAACTGAGACTTCCTGCCTACAGCCCTGGCTGACTGCTTGAATGCTGCATCCAGAGAGCCCCTGAACCAGAACCACCCAGCTAAGCCACTTTCAGATTCCTGACCCTCAGAAAATGAGAGAGGTGATATGGTGATAATACTTCCACCCCTTCTACCACCTTACTTTCCTGGGCTTCACCTCCTGCAGTACCTTGAAGTCCTGGGACTAACAGTTTGCTTCCAAATGAAAATCCACATTCATATTACAGTATTTTTAACTATGGGACCCCAGCTCCTTAAGACCAAGGCACAGTGCCTCCGATAGCAATCACAAATCTATATATACTATTTCTGGTACTAATTCATCTCCAAGATCTCGCACACTCCGTACCTTTTATCCAAAACACCTCCTAGGTACAAAGAAAATGAAAACACTGCAACTACATCCTTGTCTCCATCTTCCAAGACTTCTTCACCGTGAAATCAGGATTCCAGTTCAGTTTTATATGTAATAGAGTACTATTTAATTTTTTTTAAATAAAAAAGCACAATAGCAAAAAAAGGGGGGAGATCTTGATTAATGCCTAGTAATATTCAATACCCATGGTTAAAAGACTTTTCTTCAATATTTACTTTAGCAACTACTTTAACAGCTAGGATCACATATTCAACTAAAAACACTAAGCCATGATTTATGGCCCAAATGAATAAAACTAAACTATGTCCTACTGGGAATGTGCTACTTATACAGAACACCCCTATTTGGAGTAGGGTCCAGTGGCAGTCCAGCTCCACTAGAGCCAAGGGAAAAAAGTGTCCTTAAACCTTAAAAATAATTTGCTATAAGCATATACAATCACATAAGTTATAGCCAGACAATGAAAATCCAGTATGGATTTTTTTTTTAATACAACAAAAAATATTTAATCAAATGAAAAGTAATAAACTAAACAATAAACACTAAAACAAAATATTTTCCATTGCAAACACATTAAGATGAATATCTTTTTTTTTATCACAATCTACAAATCACATTGCATATTTTGCCTATTCCTATCATCATTACCTCAATAAAACGTGATAAAAACTGCAGCCAGCATTGTCACAAAGAACATAAACAATGGCAGGAAATTGTAGGGATTAAGGGTGAAATAAAGCAAAGAAGCAAACAAGTTACTTGAGACAAGAAATGAAAAATTAGATGAGTGATTGGTCTTCCTGCTCACAATTCTTAAGACACCAGTAAGGTTAAGTTGGGGAATTACCATCTTATTGCAATTTTCTTATGTGTTACTAGCCTATATACCCCATGTTTTCCATAACTATGCAGATCTGAATGGAAGCATGAATGATTAAATGAATGACAACTCCATTTACTATAGAGAATCATTTCACAAGGCAGCCAAACTGGGTCTAGAAAACAAAATTATTCAAGAAATTCTCCATGTATTTAGGTTCACTTTAGAATCCATGAACCTTAAGCTGTTTCTCCTAGACGATGCCAACCTCCAAGAGAAACTGGCAAATGTTTTTTCTTTGGTCACCTTGAAACTGAATAATCTCTCTGTATGGATGTTCAATCACAGGCAATGTAGTAAACTCTGTCTGAATACTTTATAAGAGAAAGAAAAACAAAAGGAAAAAATCCTTTAAATAGGGAACTACAGAGGAGGAGAAAAATACATTAAAAACATACTTTTAAAATTGGTTTTGGCGACAGATACAGGCCATTATATATCCTGCCAACCTACCGAGTTGAGTGGGAGAGAGTGTAAACTACAATGTAAACTATAATCCATGCTTAGTGGCAATGCTCCATTGCAATGCATGTACCACACTAATGAAAGATGTTGCCAATGTGGGAAAATGTGGGGGGTGGGGGGAGTAGGGCATATGGGAATCCCCTATATATTCTACGTAATATTTACGTAATCAAAGTATCTTTAAAAAAAATTTTTTTTTTAATTATAAAAATAAATAAATAAAACTGGCTTTGGGGAGTGGATATGGCTCAAGAAGTTCGGTTCCCAGTTTCTCCTAAAGAAGATGAGCAAGACAGCGAGATGTCACAATGAGAAAAAACAAGGAGAGAGCAGATGTGGCCCAAGTGATTGGGCGCCTCCCTCCCACATGGGAAGCCTCCCAGGTTCAGTTCCCAGTGCTTCCTAAAAGACGAGCACACAATGAACAGACACAGTGAGCGCCAACAACGAGGGTAGGAAATAAATCAATCAATCTTTAAAAAAAAAAAAACTGGTTTTGAAATTGACATTTTAACATTGCTTAAAAGCCAATGTCTTTGGGCAAAAAAGAATGAACTTAATTTAATAGTAAGAGTATAAAATACAAACAGAGCAAATTTAACACTCTTTCCATTGTCATTAGGTACAACTAATTTTTATGCATGTGTAAGTAAAGGAGACAAAAATCACAAATACTTAAGTGATTCAAAAAGCTGTGAATGAAGGAAAAGTGAACTTGGAGGACTTTCACTTCCAGACTTTAAATCATTTTACCTAGCTACAGTGGTAAAAACAGCACAATATTGGCATAAAGATAGACACATAGACGAGTGGAACCGAACTGATGGTTCAGAAACAGACCCTCACATCTATGGCCAAGTGATTTTTTGACAACCCTGTCAAACCCACCCAGCAGGGACAGAACAGTCTATTCAACAAATGGTGCTGGGAGAACTGAATATCCATAACCAAAAGAAAGAAAGAAGAGCCCTATCTCAAACGTTATACAAAAATGAACTCAAAATGGATCAAAGACCTAAATATAAAAGCAAGTACGATAAAGTTCCTAGAAGAAAATGTAGGGAAACATCTTCAAGACCTGGTGGAAGGTGGTGGATTCTCAAGCCTTATACCGAAAGCATGAGCAACAAAAGAAAATATGGATAAATGGGGCCTCCTAAAAGTTAAAACACTTCTGTGATTCAAAGGACTTCATCAAGAAGGTGAAAAGGCAGCCCATTCAATGGGAGAAAATATTTGGAACCACATATCCGATAAGGATTTGATTTCCCTTCTATATAAAGAGATAATACAACTCAACAATAAAAGAGCAAGCAATCCAATTAAAACATGGGCAAAAGATTTAAATAGAGATTTCTCCAAAGAGGAAATACAAATGGCCAAAAAGCACATGAAAAAATGCTTCATATCACTAGCTATTAGGGAAATGCAAATCAAAACAATAAGATATCATCTAACACAGCATAGAATGACCATTATTAAAAAAAACAGACAATAATAAGTGCTGGAGAGGATGTAGAGAAATAGGAACACTCCTTAACTGTTGGTGGGATTGTAAAATGGTGCAGCCTCTGTGGAAGACAGTTGGGTAGTTCCTCAGGAAGCTAAATATAGAACTGCCATATGATTCAGCAATTCCTTTACTAGGAATATATCCAGAAGAACTGAAAACTGTGACACGAACAGACATCTGCATATCGATGTTCATAGCGGCGTTATTCACAATTGCCAAAAGATGGAAACAACCCAAGTGTCCATCAACCAATAAATGGATAAACAAAATGTGGCATATACATATGATGGAATACAATGCTGCAGTAAGAAGAAATGAAATTGGGACACATATGATAATATGGATGAATCTTGAAGACATTATACTAAGCAAAGTAAGCCAGACACAAAAGGACAAATATTGCATGGTCTCATTAATATGAACTAAATACGAAGAATAAACACATGGAGTTAAAACCTAGAGTATAGGTTATTAGGAGATAAAAGGAGGGTTGAGAAGAACTACTGATGCTTAATGTATGTAGAAGTTTTAATTAACTTGACTATAAAAGTGTGGAAAAGGATAGAGTTGATGGTAACACATTATATTGAGTAGCAGCTGGTTTACAAATGGGATTGTTGCTGAAAAGGGTTGTCTGGGAAAGTAAATGTCAATTGAAAGAAAGCTAAAGAATAATCTAGGGACTGAATAACACAGTAAACCCAAAGGTGGATGAGAATTGTGGTTGATGGTACAGATACAAGAGCGTCCTTCTGTGAGCTAGAGTGGATGTACATCACTATTGCAGAGTGGTAGGAATGGGGAGAAGCATGGGAAAACCACAATTGGTGTGACCTATTGACTGTGGTTAACAGCAATACGATAATATTCTTGTATCAATGCCAAAGATGTATTGTGTTGATAATGGAGGGGTATAGAAAAAGTGTGCCAAATGTATGCTATGGACCATGGTTGGTGGTAATAGTCTGATGATATTATCTCATAATCTGTAATAAATATTCCACCAGTGTGGTGTGTTGGTGAAGGGGTGTTGTATGGGAATTCTACACAAATGTCTGATTGTTTTATAAGTTCACAATCTCTGTAATAAAAATATATTTTTAAAAAATAGGGTGGGTTGGGGAAAAAATACACCAAATATAAGACAGGGACTATAGTTAGTAGTAATATTTTGAAGATGCTCTTGCATAGTTGCAACAAATGTTTCACAACAATGCAAGGTGTTGGTGGAGGGGTGATGTGTGAGACCTCTGTATGATGTTATGCATGTTTATTTTGTAGGTTCACAATCTTTACTATACACTTTATGCATGTTCATGTATGAATGATATACTCCAAACAATTATTTTTAAAAAGCTATGAATGGCAAAACTGACATCAAATATTTCCAAGGGCATGTATTTAGATAGTTTTTAAATGCATTTTTGTATTTTTTCAAAACCACAGTCTTATCTAATCTTTTCTTTCTTTCTCTGTGCTTAGAATACTTCATAGAACTGAATTTACAATCATACCAAATTGAAGAGGGACATTCAGATAATTTGGCTCTTTACTTCCCATTTATCTCAATGAATTAAGGAAAATTCTACATATTTATACTGAATTATTTTAGTGCAACTATTTATTTTTATATGGAGGTATTCACATAATAGCCCATCAGTTCATTTCACTTTGTGAATGAAAACAGGGCAAGTATTAAAGGCACCAATATTCTTTCAGGATGGCTGAGATGCACAGAAGAGCAAAATTTGATGAGGTGAGGATTGTTCAAATTGTAAAAAAATATATATCCCAAAAATTTTAAAGTTGAGAGCATAAATAAAACAGATAAAGACACCACTGAAAACAATGTCAATCATATAGCTGCTTACTTAGTGAAAGGATTCATATGTAATGAGATTTTTTTTCTCGTTATTATGTACTGCTATGGCTGGTCTCTTGTTATAACTCAATTGCTATAAAATGAATTTTAATGAAAATATAAATGGAAGAAACTCTACAAGAAAAGAGTTATTTTCAGTGGGAAGGTTTATTGTGGGAAGAAGTAATTTTAGGAGGATAATGAAAATTAAAATGTGTATTTTGGTACATTGAGTAGAACAGAAGTAAAATGTAACTAGGAAATTAAAGAAAGAAAAGTATGAACTAAGCATGTATACATCTCAGAAAAATAAAATATATTTGTAAACATTCTAAAATGTACTTCAAGGTAAAAATTAATTTTATTATTTTCTTATGAAAGAAATTACTATGTAAAGAAATGAACATTCAAATGATTTTGAAAAATAAAGTATGTGAAATATTACAGTAGCAATATTAAGCCTAGGCATGAATATCATTTATCTGAACATCTCTTCCCTTTCTAAATTCTTATGTCAGCCAAGAATGATGCTATTATCAGCATGCAAGGATTTATTCTAATACAAAAACAAAAGCCTACAAGAGTCATTTTCTGGGAGGCCAAAGAACAGGGAGAATCTTCTGCACAACTTTTAAGGATCAATTCTAAGGATCAATTCCATCTGTGAAAACATTTTAAAGGAGTATTCTATTTTTTGACAATTAAGAAAACAACAACAAACAAAAAAATATTAGCTTTATCTAGAGTTAAAGAGAATTACAGGTCGCTACTGATATTTTCCACAATCCTAGAAGCCAAACAATTATAGTTGGATAGATGGAATGCTTTCCAGAAATGAAAGGATACCCTGGAGTCATAATTCACAAAGAATAGTTCCTAAAAGATATATCTTAAGAATCACTTACTTTCATCAGTGGTATCCAATCTTTTTTAATCCTTTGCGAATTAGCTTAAATATACTGACCCTCTTGACCCTCTCCTAGAAAACTGCACTCAGATACAATTTTGCACTAATTTTCATGAGCCTCATCTAATACGGGGTCATTAGTGAAGAGCATCTATTTGAAGTGATATACATTTGAAAAGGAAAACTTCCTTACAAATGATTAAAAGGCATTAGTGTCTTAATTTACATAATGAATCTACATTTCACGAAGCACTCATTAGGTTTAAGTTCATTAGTCTGATGATTAACAGTGAGGCAAGCCCGGGCAGTTATTATTACTGCTAGAATATGAGGAAATTGAGGCAGAGATTGCAAAAAAATTCTGAAAGAAATATTACAGTATCAATATTAATGTCTTGCCATTTAATTTAATGGCTTGCAAGAGTATTCAGTCAGTAATTAGAGACAGTGTTTAAAAGTAAGCATTTGATTCTTTATCTAGAACCTCCACTGCTAGAAAGAAAAATACTATAGTATCTGGGAGCAGATGTGGCTCAAGTGGTTGAGCACCTGCTTCCCATGTATGAGGTCCCAGGTTCAATCCCCGGTACCTCCTAAGAACAAAAACAAACAAACAAAAAAACCAACTCTCAATGGGAAGCGGATGTAACTCAGTGGTTGAGTGCCTGCTTCCCATGTATGAGGTCCTTGGTTCAATCCCTAATACCTCCTAAAAATAAAAATACTATAATATCTGTTCCTTCTCACAAAATCAGGCCCAGCAAGATTTTGGGAATTCTACACACTTATTTGCCTCATTAAAAAAACTACCTCTTTTACTTGATATTACTCTTACGGAAAACAATTTTTCAAGTAACTAAAGCGCCAAAACCTGTTTTACTACATCTAATGAGCATTCTATGCTATTTTGTGTCTAGGATTTCTTCACAATATAAATTAAATATAATATAATCTTTCCTTAATGAATCAAGGTCAGCCATATATACATTTACTACTGCATAACACTATAATACAGTACCAAGTTATGCTACTATGATGACCTTAATCACTATTAAAATTTAAAAGATAGTTTGCCCCTTCACTTAATGACCCCACATCATTGTTGTTATCATCATTGCTTTTCAATGTTTACTACAGCAATTATTTTAAAATTAGCTAGGATTACACATTTAACAGACAACACTATTATTTGTGGTTCCAATGAATAAGACTAAACCATGCCCCACTGGGAATGTGCTATTTATACAGAACATCTCTATTTGGAATAGGGTCCAGTGGGTGAGGTACAGCTCTATTAGAGACAAGGAAAAAAGTTATTCCAGCTCCTTCCTTAGTGTTAGCTATAAATTTCTTCGCTGTCATTGCTTAAGTCTCTACAAGCACTCCTCCTCTTCCATCAATTTGCTTCTTCTAACCTACCATATAAACTGGGAAATCAGAAAATTAAGTTTATTAGTAAAGTACAAAAGCTTTAATTTACAGTTGTCTGTTCAGTGGTCTTTGCCTTTTCTATTGTTCAATGATATTTGGGTACAAAATACCAAACTTTCCATTTATATGTATAGCAAAAGCCCTCAAACTGTTTATGGAAAAGATTTAGCTTTCCTTTGAATAAAGTAATATTTCTTAACAAAAGAGTATCTTACACAATATTATAATAGGGTCCTGTTGCACACTTACAGTATAGTGAGCCAAATATATTTAAAATAATTTTCTCAAAGAATTAGAGGTTAAGAAATTCAGAAAAAGATACAAAGAATAATAGAGCAAACATAAACTTTTCCACTTTGGGTGTTTTCTAAATCAGGTAACTGATGCAGAAAATAGCTATAATAATAGTATTATTGAATCATGCAGACAAGTTTAAATGGTCCAAAAGAAAATGATTTTTTAAAAACAATATAGGCTCAGGAAGCAGATGTGGCTCAAGCGATTAGGCTCCCTTCTACCATATAGGAGATCCAGGGTTGGATTCCCAGGGCCTCTTGGTGAAGGCAAGCTGGCCTGCCTGGAGTGCTGGCCCGTGCAGAGTGCTGGCCCAAGCAAGATGATGCAACAAAAAAAGACACAGAGGAGAGACAATAAGAGACACAGCAGGCCAGGGAGTTGAGGTGGTCCAAGAGATTGAGCGCCTCTCTCCCACTCCAGAAGGTCCCAGAATCGGTTCCCAGGCTGCCTAAAGAGAAGACAAGCAGACACAGAAGAACACACTGCAAGTGGACACAGAGAGTGCAAAAACAATGGGGGGGTGGGGAGCAATAAATAAATAAATCTAAATATATATATATATGTATAGGCTAGAAAAACAGGATATTTTTCTGTCACATAATTTGCCTATTTATACCTTTTTGTTTTTGCAATATTAGCCATAAATTATTAAAGATATGCCTTATAATTATAAAAGAAAAAATTTAAAAGTGAGTGGTCAACATTAGAAAATGTCTTAGTTTGAGCTTAAAACATTTTTGCTGCCTAAGCAATCCCAGAACATTATTGACAAAACCCAATTTTAACCAACATACTTAATTTATGATGAGACGGCCAATGAAAATAATCACTTGTTATGACTATCAAAAGATGAGTTATATGACATATTACCGCTGAAATAAGGTCAAAATGCACATTACTAAAATATCAGATGTTAATAAAAAATGTTGGAGCCTTTTGCGTGGGAAAAGAAAGCAGTCTGGTCCCCTAGCTGGGACTGCAGGACAGGTTTTTTCACAGAGGCCCCTGCTGGCTATGGTCCAGTGCCCAGCATGGGGCTGCTGGAGCTGTGTGAGGAAGTGTTCAGCACAGCCTACCTCTACTGGGTGCTGGGCATGCAGCACAAGGCCTCTACAGAGAGGTCCGACGATACTACCACAAGATGTCTGTGCAAGTACAACCGAACTGGGTAGGCTAGGGCAACAAGGAGGATGCCACCCACCACTTCCAGATCTTTGGAAAAGTCTATTCCATTCTGAGTGACAATGGAGAGCAGTGTATGATAAGCAGGGATCAGTGGACGAGAACTCTGCTGTGCTCAACCAAAACCAGGACTGGGAAGTGTATTGAAGGTTACTCTTCAAAAAGATATCTCTAGAGGGCATTCAAGCTTTTGAAAAAAAAACATACAAAGTTTATGAGGAAAAGTGGCTGATATTAAACAGGCCTATCTGGACTGCAAGGGTGACATGGACCAGATAATGAAGTCTGTGCTGTGTGTGCAGTACACAAAGGAACATCTTTCAGCAAGCCACTGACACTGGAGAGGTCCCATCCTATAACAACTTTGTCAAAAAATCAAAGCAAAAGATGAATGCAAGGAAAGAGGGCTCAGGAAGAGGCTAAAGAAGCAGAAATGAACAGGAAGGAGTTGGGGCTTGATGAAGGGATGGATAATTTGAAAGCAGTCATTCAGAGCAGACAAAAGGATTGGGAAAAATAAATGGAGAGTTTTCTGGCTCAGATGGAAGCAAAGTACTAAAGCTTCCAAAGGAAGAGGGAAAAAAAAACAGCTCTCAAGATGAAAAAGAAATAATGGTTTTTCTTCAAAGGTCGTTTTGTCTAAGGATTTAAAGGAAAAAGTCAACCCAACCCATAAGAGAGGTTTTTCCTGGCTAAATTATTCAGATCGACTTTTAGTATTTCCTAGACATCACCTAGACATTCTGTGAGGTCCTACATGAAGGAAATTGGTGGTAATAGTTGTGGGGAGGCTGCTATACTTCCTTGACAGCACTTGCTTCCATGGATCTTCTTTAAACGGAACTCTATCTAGAATGCAGGTCTTTCACATTCCGCCTTTAGCAGTTGTCATTTTGCCACACGGGAATGAACTGCAGAATATTCAGGATGATATACATAACTGTTAGAATAGGTACTCTACCTGGCTGGAACACCTTCAAAACACTTGCTGAGCAGCTATCTGCAGAATACTTGCCAGTTTGCTTTTGGTCTTAATAATCTTGAATAGACCCTCTCTCCTTTTTGTTTTCCATGAAGTATTAGAGAAACAGGTATTCTCATTACTTCAGGCATTTTTATAAGACTTGTATATGACTAAATAAACAAGTACAAAATGTAAGTTCTGAGGGCTTTTTAAATGATCCCAGTGATCATTTAAAATATGATCTACTGGGAAGCGGACGTGGCTTAGGAGATCGGGCTCCTATCTACCACATGGGAAGTCCTGGGTTTGGTCGATATCTCCTGGAGAGGATGAGCAAGACAGCAAGATGGTGTGATGCACAGGTGCAGCAAGCTGACACAAGATGACACGACAAGATGACACAACAAGATGATGTAACAAGATGATGCAACCAGAAGACACAAAGAGGAAAGACGAGCTGAGGTGGCTCAAGCAATTGAGCACCTCTCTCCCACATGGGAGGTCCCAAGTTCAGTTCCCAGTACCTCCTAAAGAGAAGATGATGCAAATATTCTCGCTGTCCTGATTTTGTGATAATCAGGGTAGGCTAAACATTTGCTATACTAGAAACCAGGCATGTGTCCCCAGACCTTGTTTTTATCCCTAGGTCTTGTTTTTAGAATGCTGGTGATAAACTAGGCCTGATTTATTATATGGCCATCCTGTATGGGAAAAGACTGTAACTCTGGGTATCTTTAGTCAACCTTAAGAGATATAGCAGGGGGACGGATGTGGCTCAGGTGGTTGGGCGTCTGTCTCCCATATGGAGGGACCTGGGTTCAATCTCCAGGACCTCCCGGTAAAAATTTAAAATAAGAAAAATATGGAAGGCACATGGGCCACCAGTCCCTATGAGCCACACAGCAAGATGATGACGTAACAGGAGAGTGACACAAGGGAGAGCCAAGATGAGATGCACCGAAAAACCAGGAACTAAGGTGGCACAGGTGGTAGGACACCTCTCTCCCACATTGGAGATTCAGAGGATCGAATCCCAGTGAAGACAGGAGGAGAAAGATGAGAAGAGAGGGCAGGAAATGGAAACGGACACAGAGAGTTGCCTAGCGAATGGACACAGAAATAGCAAAAATGGGGGGTGGGGTGGGAGGGCAGTGGATAAAAGTAAATAATTAAATAAATAAATCATTAAAAAAAAAAGTATAGGAGAGTAAGACACAGACTATAGTTAGTAGTAATACTTTGACAATGCTCTTTCATGATTTAACAATGTTTCACAACAATGCAAAGTATTTGCAGTGGGGTGATGTGTGGGAGCCCTGTATGATGTTATGCATGTCTGTTTTGTAAGTTCACAATGTTTCCTGAACACTTATTGTTTATGTATGTTCATGTATGAATGATATATTTCAATAAATTGTTTATATATATATATATATAAAATAAAAAAATAATATATAATTTAATACAGGTTGTTTGAGGCATCTGTCTTTCCATATGATAGCATCAGAACACCTTGGTATAATAAAAAAGCTATCCCAATTTATGGTCAATTGAATTTATCTACCCTAAAGATTAACAGTAATACCTAAATCCATAAGATAATCAAAATTAATATTCAATGAAATTAAGTATGTATAAATTTAAACCATAGTTAAAACCATTGCTATATTCATGAATGCTTTCAGGAAAAGGTCTGTGGTAAAATCAGAAGAGTGCCAAAACACTCTATTTCTGCTGCTCTCACTGACATCAAAGGCCATTTATTATGGGATATGTTTTTAGTGGACTAATTGCCAGGGTTTCTTAAAATTTTAAGGATTTGCACCTTGGTGGCTTATTAGCAATATTCTACAAAGTATTTTTTTACTTTCTTAGCGCTGCAGGAGAAAATTTGATGAGTTTAATATTTGGGGAAAATAGGATCAGTAAGATATTTTAAGTAAAAAAATATATATATGCACACCTGATATCAACCAGGCAATGTGAGGTTGAGCTGTCCTATCTGAAAAAACAAGCAATTTAATTTATTACATAAGTTATTTTACACTGATGTCAACATTTATGTCTTTGGTTACTCCTTCCATGTTGACATCTATCTGCCTATAGCATTGGATATATAAAGAGAAAGCTTTAGGAATGACATCTATTTGATGAGTAGCTCAGATTTTTGACAGCACTATCTCCTAAAAATGACTTGACAATTTTAAAACTGAGTACCACTTTCCAGAAATTAATACAAACAGAAGCATTGGAAAACAATAATTTTATCATTTGCTGCTTTCTTGTGTATGTATAGTCTCATAGAATCCTATAATAATTGAGTTGATCATTGTTGACAGACAATATGAGCAGTGAAAAAATGTTTTTCTTGTTAGTATTATGTAAGAATTACTTTTTCAGATTTTAAAAAAATTTTTACTATTACTGAATTCAAATTGCACAATTAAAATACGACAAAAATATTTATGTTTAATCATTTTCTTCTACTTTAATTTTATAGTACTACATTAATAAAGTTAAACAAGAGACAGGATACATCTGAAGAGCATGACAATCTGGCCTATTTGATAATAGTAGTATTAGAATTTGTTAAGCTTTTACCATGCCAGGTACTGTTCTAAGCATTTTACATGTATTAACTCTTTTAATCCTCACAACCACCTTATGAATAGATACTATCATCATCTCCATTTTAAGAGGAGGAAGCTGAGGCTTAAGGAAGGCAATTAGCTTGTCTAGAGGCACAACTACAGCGAAGCCTGTATACTAGCAAGGATAAATGACTCCACTATACCAGATTACCTCTTTATTTTAGAGTATTTTATCTTAATACTTTAAAGTGCATTTCCTAAATTCCATTCCTCCATGCTACCATCACCATCTGCCTAAAAAGTAAAATAAAAAGAAATCATTTAAGAACTCATCAACACATCCAAATTCATTCATTAAGATAAAATCTAGTTATGGTTTATATATAGAAATATGAATGGTCAAGCTGTATCTTCTACTTTGTTGACATGTTTCAGGAGTACAGTATGTAAAGTGAAAAAGGTAGCCCAGAGAAATTTCTCTTAAATTGCCAGACAGTACTGTGACAATTAATGCTAATATAAACTAGTATCTGTAACAAATGTTTTGAGATTCTATGTAATTTTTAAATAATGAGAACCAAAACAAATCTTCTCCTAGTACACTACCTCCAGTCTTCAAAAAAGTTCAAACAAACTCCTAACCAAAATGTGATGAAAACAAACCATATATAAATACATAAGTGGTCTAGTTTTGATACGATTTTTTAATTCTAAATATAACGAAGCTCAAATAAAAGCTCCTGTAATGCCTTCCTTTGGCAAAAAAAAAAAAAGGATTTTCAAGAGCCCACAGATTATTATATTTCTTCCACCAAAATGCATAGAAATTTTTAATTTTCTATTTGTTTCTTAATAACATTCAATCACCTTTAAAAAAAAAAAAGAAAATTAAGAACACCGACAACGGAGTAAAGCTGGAACCTGGATAAATGAGAAGCAAATAACACCTTCCATAAAACTTCTCCTAAAAAAAAAAGAACACCCTACACTCCCCATGAAAAGATGTAAAGATTTATTATCACTCCCTTACATATTTTTTTCAGTTAGTTTTTAAGAATATTTAGAGCAGCAATAATATTCTAAAATAGCATATACTCTTAAAATTTATTTTGATAAAAACTTTAACAATTAAGCTATGTTTTTAAACCCAATTGTTTTCTGGCACATTGTAAAGACATCTAAAAAGATTTGAATGAGAAATCACTAAAAGCATTTGAGGCTTTTAATTTTAAAAAGTAATAATATCCAGGTCAAAGACTCAAGGGTATTAAATTACTATATTATCACCAAATGGTTATTTATAATCACTTCAGATATAAATAGTTCTAAATATTTAGATTTAATAAACTACTTCCCTAGGTATTAAAAATCATTTCTTTACATTCTTATGAGAAATTAATCTTTGTTAGAAACTACACCAAAAGGAAAAAGAGAATATTTACCACAGTATGGACTTTTAAATACTCTTTTTAAATTCTTTGAAAGAAAAAGCATATTCCTTGTGTTTCAGAATTTTTGCACAAGCATGAACTCAGCTTAACTCTTAAGAAAATAAACATTACTACACCAGACTATAAATTTGAAAACTAAAGATGTAAGCTTAAATAACAGAAACAGGGAACAGGGGTAGAGGATAAAAAAGCTAAGATGCTAGCAAGAGTTAATTCTTCTGATTCTATTCAAGAACCAGATTCCGTAATAACCAGAACAAAATAGACAAATTATTCTGGATAGGAGGAAATGGGAGGGGGGGCCCATGACTTTGAAATAAACAAAAGGCCAACATACACTGACAGAATATTAAATCATTTATCAAAATTTTGCACAATTCCCCATAAGCCAGAAATAAATAAGCTATCACTTTAACCAAAACATCCTCACATTTATCACAGGAAGCATCATACATTCATTAATGGATACTAGTTGCTGATATAAAATATAAGCCTCAATTTAATAAAATTTGTTTTTAAGAAAAGTGAAAAGTTAGAGAAAAAAAAATTCTTCATGCCTGAAAGTTGAGTAAGCAAGAAATAAAATCAAAGAAACACACAAAAAGAGCCATAGGTTTTCAAAATACATAAATCGGAGCCAAAGTAATACTTGGAAAAATCTTAGATAACAGGTTGATTTAATCCTGAAAGTTCAGTGGCACAGACTGTATAAGAGATGACTAAATAATGGTTAGGTACCCTCATATAATTTTACATTCTGTTGTGGCTATTGTTCTGCAAAGGAAGGAAGGGGACTAATTTTTGTTATTCCTGGCAAAACATTTAAAGGTGGCAACTATTTGAAAAAGGTAAAAAGCCATCAAGAACTAATTGATATATTCAAATAATACAAATGAACATTTTCTTGGTGTTCATACCAAAACCTTTTCTAAGATAAACATCTCCCTTCAAGGAAGAAAGTTTAATTTACTTTAATAATACAATGGAAGGGGGTATATTAACACAAAGCATGTTTTAGTACAAAGCATATTTTAGTAACTACTATTCTAATCAACAGTACTGCAAATTGCAGTGACTCTTAGGAAAATCTCTTCTTGTAGCTGACTTACCTCCACTGACTGCATCCTGTTCTTCCCCTTCAGGAAATGCAACCTGGTTTGGCAAGCTATTCCTAGATCTAGTGACTGTCTCTAACTGGGAAGCCCTTCCCAATAAAGATAGTTCATCTAGCACCTCTCCCTCTTTGGCCTCAAGATCTGATTTTGAAGTGGTTAACGGTTTTATACTTTCAGGTGCCATTAACCTATTTGAGTCATTCAAACATGCTACCGTGCCACTGTCCAGGCTCAATACTCGGGCACGAGTCTTGGCACAGTTTGTGCTGGAAGTCCGCCGTGTTGCCCGCTTTTTGCCAGTTCCTTCAGGACCCAAATGAGCTTTGTGTGTGTGTTCAGAGTCTGTGCCCCTTTCTTTATGAATGTGTTTGGTCTTTAGAGCACTGTATCTGCCCTCAGGAGACTGACATGAATGAGAAGTGGTGCTAGAAGAGCTATCACTGCTGAATTGGTGAGCAGACTGAATGCTTGATGTTCTACTCAAGTCACTTTGATCACTTGAGTCCTCATCATGACAAAATATAGCACTATGTGGTTTGGTACCAGAAACACCTCGAAAGGAAACATAGTCCCTATGCCGACTTGCATCAAAACTGCTGGCCCGTTTTTTTCCTGTCCGTCTCCTGCCTGACTTGTGGGCAGAGGCTGTCCGGTGGATTAAACTAGAGGATTTAGGTCGTACATCCCCTTCTTTTTGCTTTCCACCAACATCTTTACAAATTTTTGAATCCACCAAAACAGGTGACTTATCCTTCTGCTCCTCCTTGTTTTCAGCAGTTTTCTCAAGTGATCTGTCCCCTTGGGACATAAATTCATTTGCATGGGGATTTTTATTGGCTTCTTCGGATGCAGAGGTGCTGAGACCTCTCGGATTGGGTATATCATCAGAGGTATTAGAATCCTTGGCCTCTTGAACCCCACTATTTATACTCACTTCCAAGGCAGTCTTTTCACTACTAGTCCTTTTGTCACTGGTACAACTACTCTTTTCCTCTGGGTTAACACAGCACTCTTTTTTCCTACAACTTTTCTTTTCTACTTTAGGAGACTCCTCATGCTCTGACAAGATGGTCTCTATATGAGTTGAGCTGGTCTGTTCACTTTTATAGCTGCTGACAGTACTGTTAGTGTCACGGTCCGTTCCACTGCAATAGCTTTCTGTTGATCCACTACTCCGTGTGCTCAGGCTCCTCAAGCTGTCCATGCTCTTGTCTGCTTTCAAAGGTTTGCTCTTCCCACTTTTTGTGGGGGGCTGAGAACTGCTGTTTTTCAGGTCACCACCAAGCTGAAATTCCCCAGACAAACAACAATTTTCCACCAAGGATTCTTTGGATCCAGAATGAGGCTTGGAAGATTCCAACTCACTAACTGGATCTAGCCCACGTCTTTGTTGATAAAGAGGGAAGTCATTCAGTGAAGTATCTGGAAAAGCCACAGCAGAGCTAGAAGTCCGTGGTACACCTCGTGGCCGGTGATCCTTCCTGTAAGAGTGTGAATGTAAAGGTACAAGAGAAGCTACTTCTGTGTCACAGGCGTTGGATAGAGATTGATCGACGTGGTGGTGGTGGCTATGACTTGGCAGGCTCACTTTGTCACTGAAGTCCTTTGGTAAGTCCTGTCCACAAGAGGATAAGGAAGGCTGAATGGAGACGAAGGAGTCATTGGAGACCAGACGGAAGAGTTTCCGCTCGGTTGCCAAATCTGTTTCAAACACATATTTGAAAATGTTAACACCAATCTATGATGTGCTTTTCTACTGTTTAACAATAGAAAGAATTCACAGCAGACAGTAAATCAAGTATAAACAATTTCTCAAGCATTTCACTGAATTAACAGTTGGCCAGTCATTCCAAAGAGCTGATTTATATTTCACAGCCACACAAAGAAGCCATTCTACCAATGGAATAAACTGAACTTCCAAATCTTTGAATTCTTCAATTGGTCTCAGAAAAGATTCTATAGACTATCATCAGTAAGATAAAAGGCAACAGAGGATTATATTTTAAATGGACCTGGATTTCTATACAAGCTCTGTCTCTAACTTACTAACTCGGTAACCTTGAGTTATCTTTCTGAGCCTCAGTTTCCTCACATGTGAAATGTGATATCAACTTTAATGAGTATAGAGAGGAATAACTGAGTTAAAAACATATGTTTAGCACAGTGCCTATACAATTAATGGTAACTATCATTATTTTACCTCACTAACATCCCAATACTAAAATCCTTTTAAAAAAACAAATATAATTATCTTACAAATCATCAAAAACCTAGCATAATCTGAAAGAGAAAAAAAATTGTAAATCTAGCCAATCAATGCCCAAAGAAGATATGATATAGGATATGTAAGATATCTTGCTGTTCATAATGGTTTAAAAAAAAACACAATAGGGGACGGATGTGGCTCAAATGGTTGGGTGTCCATCTCCCATATGGAGGGACCTGGGTTCGATCCCTGGGACCTCCCGGTTAAAAAAAAAAAAAGAAAGGAAAAATTAAAAAAAAATCCACAATATTTATAGGGCAAAATACTGCATTTTTGCTTTCAAAATTGATGCAGCAATTACAAAATGCCTTACTAAAAATCATATCTCCTATATGTATCCTCCATATATGTATCCTTTAATCCTCCATTTAAGACAATAACTGATGACTTGAGTTACTATATATACTATGTATATAGGTATAGATACAAATATGAATATGAATATAAATATAAATAAATCCATCTACCTACCTACCTACATTGTAATTTATCTTGGATTATAGCTTGACAACCGAACTGCACAATAGCTGACTTTTTATATATATTTTGACAGACAAGGATGGTGGAATCTGCAGTCAGTTCAATAAAAAGAAAAAATATCTTATATGTCATAACTGCATAGACAAAGTACAATGATAGATTATGTAGCAACTAAGACTTTTCCCAGTAGAATTAAATAATAAAAGGCAAACATTCCCCTCCAAGATTAAAATAAAATGAGTCACTAGAAAAGTTTATGTACTTTTAAAAAATCCAAATCTAGATTTGATCTAAATAATTTAAAACTTAAGAGTTTCTAAAACATACCGTATAAACTGTGATTTCTAAGTTATCTCTATTGGATTTTATCTTATGTTTTTAAAAAGCTTTCAAGTTAAGCTTTCATCTGTATTTTTATCATTTGTCCCAAAAGCTTGGATTCTTGTATTCTATAATTACTAATTTAAAGATTAGCATAGTGTACTATTTTTATTATACTTTTATTTCTAAAAACTTTCAATATATGGCCCTAATAAACAATTGTAGAATCATGTGATATTCACATTTCAAGTATATGAATTTTATAGAATAAAAACTTATCAACTCTGAGAAAGTAACTGAAAAACACTAATTCTAGCTACACAACTAAGGACTTTCTAAAAATGTCATCAATCAAAACTACTCCCTTCTCCAAGATGCTAATAAAACAGGATTTAGGTTTTTCATTTTAAAAACTACAGTCAAAATTACTTTAATAATGCACTTTCTTCAACGTTGCTAAGCAAATAGTCCATAAAGTTTTTAATTTTGTCAGAAAGAATTTAAGTGGTTTTAGGAAAATTTCAAGTAAATCCGTTTTCTTGGACATTTTTTCTTATTGGTACCAATGTATTCAAAGACTCCATCAAAGTTAAGATACTCAAATCCTCACAGAAAGATACTATTTTTCATCTAATTAAGCTTTGTTGATTTTTTTTTTAAATGATTGCTATCAGTGGTGTTTAGGATAAGAAAGACATGCTCCCGTACTGCTTATGGTGGTGCAAACTAGTGTATCTTCTCTAAAATAATCAGGCAATGGAGCCAAACATCTTGAAAACATGTTCTTATGCGCTCATCAATCATCCCTAATTGTATTTTTAGAAATTGTTGCTAAAGGATAAAATCAGAAATCTGTATAAGGTTTTAGCACAAAGTTGTTCATCTCAGGTTGTTACAAAAGTTCTTAAAACAAACTATAACAATGTCCAATAAAAAGTGTTTGAATAAACAATGTTTATTAAATAGTATCACATGGGCACCAAAAATTTTCAAAGATGATATAATAATATGAGAAAAAATTTAAGTGAAAAAGGTAGCACTTTTCACTGACTCCAGTTCTATGAAAGTTATAAAAGATGTTAAGGGTTTACATGCACATGTGTACATGTCTGTATGTGTGCTAAAAGTGATACACCATATTCAGCTGTAAAAAGGAATGAGGTGTTACATGCTGTGACATGGATGAACCTTGAAAACATTAATATGAAATATCCAGAATAGGCAAACCCATAAAGATGGAAAGTAGATTAGTGGTTGTTAGGGGCTAAAAAGAAAGGGGAGTGACTGCTAATCAGTAAAGCTTTCTTTTCAAGGCGATGAAAATGCTTTGGAATTAGTGGTGATAACTGTACAATCTAATGAATATGTTAAAAAACCACTGAACTGTATACTTTAAAAGGGTAAATTTTATGGTATATGGCTTACAGCACAATAAAATAAGTGATACACTAAAAAAATTAACAACTGTTATCTCAGTGGCAGAAGTGTGAATTATCTTTATTTTCATCTTCATACTTACTATATTTTCTAAAATTAACATTTTTACTTTTACAAACAAAAAAGGAATCTCCCCCCACCCAATTGGATCATGCCCATCAATACTCAAACATCCAGTTATTTCATTTACAAATCCAAATTCTTCTCCTTTGCTCACTTCCGTTTTTAGTTTTTCTATCTATACTCCCTCTCTTGTTGATCACATCCAGTCTTCTGGCCCCATGAGAACCAAAATCTAGAAATACCTGTAACTAGTTCCTCCATCCGTTGCCAACCCTATACTCTATATGGGGGTCCACCAAAGTTCTGATCTGGGGTAGGGGAGATATGAGTGAGGTTGCAGATAACCTCTTCTCAGAAATGAAAAGATAAATGATACATCTCCATGTCCTCAGTTTTCTCCCAATCTTCCTGAGTCACTGAAAAAAATGAGTGCCAACTAATCAACTCACTCCTAACCAACTAACAAAATGTCACTAAGGGAAACAAAGGGTTCCAACTGATATTTAAGCCAGAATAAACAACTGCCACTAGGTGGTGCCAAACCTTAGCTATGACCAAGAAGGATGTGCATCAGGGAATCAGACCACCTACAGGCCAAGCCAGCTAACCATGCTTGCCCAGTTTGTTTATGAACTTCATAACAACACTAATTGCACATTTGCACTGAATTTTTTTTCACTCATTTAGTATTCATAAACTGACAACTCCTGGGTTTAAAGCTTCAATCCAAATGCATCTCTGGCAGACCTGGAGCAGTTAATGTCTGCTGCTAGGGTTTCTACTAGAGACGCAAGAAAAAGAAAGTCATTGAGCTTTCTGTCTATTTGGTTGTGGCAGCCAAGATTGAATGGCGGAATACAGGAAATTCTAAAAACATGGGGAAGGGGAAATAATCTTTGCAACTCAGAAATAAAAAGAGAAAAAAAAAGAAAGAAAGCTCCAATAAGGACCTCTCTCCTGAAATCCAGACTTATCTATCTACTTGCTGTTGCTGCCTGGATGTCTAACAGCATTTCATACCTAATATGCCCCAAATTGAACTCTATCTTACCCTCCATGTTTTCCCCACCCCTGAATCTGCTCCTGAGTCTTCCCTCTTTAAGTTACTGGGAAGTCCAGCCCTCTCATTACTTAAATCAAACACCTTGGAGTTACTTATGATTACTATTTCACTCACATGTTTTATACAAACCCATCTCATTAATATACACTCACATACACAAGCATAAGAGTCAGACCACCTCTCACTACCATGGTCTGTGCAACCATCATTTCTGTTCTGGATTACTGCAATAATTTTCTAACTGAGCTCCCTGCTTCAACCTTTGCCTTCTTTTAATATATTCTCAAGGAGAAGCCAGAGCTATTCTGTTAAAATGTAATACTCCTCTACTCCAAACCCTTTAATGGTTCCTCATCTCATTCAAATTAAAGTCAATGTCTTTAAAATGGTTTACAAGACCCTATATAATTTGGCCCCTTGCTCATTCTGCACCAGCCACACTATTTCTCACACCTGACAGGCATGCTTCTCCATCTCAGCATGGAGCGCCCTCTTTCCCCCCAAATATCCTGACTGCTAACTCCCTCACCTCCTTCAGTCTTCGCTTTCAGTGAAGCTTTCCTTCAACCACTCTATAAAACTACACTCTCCCCTGCCCTTACAACTCCCTATACTCAGTCTCTATTCACTCTATTTTTTATTTATACTAGTATAATTCCATACTAATAGTATGGAAGCCACATGAGGGCAGAAATTTTTTTTGTTCACTGATTTCTTTCCAGTACTTAGAGCAGTGCTAGGCATATATGGGTTCAGAACTCAGTAATATTTGTTGAATGAAAAAATGCCATGTGAAGTCATAAAACTGAATGAAAGTAGTATAGTATAGTGATTAAAAGCATGATTCAAAACTAGATTTGAATTCTACGACTGCCACTTTGTAGCTGTGTAACTTTGGACAAGTTTCTTATAATTTCTCTATAAGCCATGATATGTTATTTCGAAAGTGAAAATAATAATAGTAACGACTTCAAATGCTTGTAATGAAGACTACCTGGGTTAATGCACATAAAGTGCTTAGAAGAGGACCTAAACCAAGGGTTGACCCTGGTTTTTGTAAATAAAGCTTTATTGTAAAACAGCTGTGCCCAGTGACTTGTGTAATACTTATGGATGCTTTCACACTAAAATGGCAGAGTTGAGAAGTTGCAACAAAGGCCATATGGCCTATAAATCCTAAAATATTTATTCTCTACCCTTTTACAGGAAAAGTTTGCTAACCCCTGAGCTAGAAAATAGAAGACATCAGTGAATGTTAGGCATTGTTATTATATATGTTAATGTGTACCTGCAAGGGTATATTTGTGTATATAATTCCCAACCTGCCAGACTACAAAATTCTTGCTGGCATGTGGCACTTTCTATAAAACAAGATAGAACAATACATGATCCCTAAATGCAACAATACCAGCCTCTCTAAGATGATTACCCACCTTATTTCTGAAACACTCTGATAATTACATATTAAAGGGAGCTATAATTTTCAAAGCAATTAATTCTCTGTTAATATTTTTTTTAAAACTAGTTGCCATACCATACAGTATTTTAGAGGATTTGGCCGGGGGGGGGGGGGTTGGGTGAGAGGGTATGAGTGAGAGGGATGGTCCACAAAAGCAAATAAACAATGATAGGGTATTGCAATACAAAAAAAAGCAGAGAGTTGTAGAGATAAACTTAAAATTCCAAGTTCTAGTAACAAAATATGCTTATAAGAATTGCACATGGGTAAAATATTAAATTAAAGGGCAAATGTGATTTAGTGATCTATTATTTGTAACCTCATAAATAGTTTCATAATTAAGTACAGGCAATTTAAAACGTCACTCATGGACTAAAAAAAATAACAGGCTGAAAACAGGGAAACAAGTTTCTAACCCAATTTTCAGGCTTAATTATGTAACCTTATATAATTTGCATGTGTAAATAGAGATGATATAGCTGTCCTTTCATGTTTGTAAGTTAAAAAATCAAACATAAAATGTGGTGATTCTTAAAAAATAAAGAACTCTGTAAAATCAAAATACTATATACAGTGAAGTCACATAAGGAGAAAACCCACATACAGCCAAAATTTCAATTAAAACTCTGGTACAGGAAGGAACTAAGTTGAAGGCAAATATACAGTTTCTCAGTAAGTCCAACACAATGAGTTATGACTCTGTTACAACATGTTGTTTCTTCAGTTGGACAAGAGATGAAGCAGTTGGCATTTAGCAGTCATACTGAACAGAAGATAACTTTACACACTAGATTATCACTAAGCCAGGAAAGATGTTCTGACCAACTAAAGGAAGAACAGATTCCTATCTCCCATTGCATATGCATTCTGCAACATATGCTCATAAAATTTCTCTCTCCATGTTTATTTGACAGAGCATGTATAACTGAATTCCAGTAGGCTAAAAGCACTTAAAACACTGAATTACTACTAGACTGAAAACACTGAATTACAGTAAATCACTGTATTTTAATGTTTCTTTAAAATGCCATATTAAATAATTAAAAACTTCCAAAATGTGAGTGGAGTATTCCACAAATTCACCCTGGTCACAACAATATACAATGTCACAAGAAGTATAATATTCTTACCTTGTTCTTCACTTCCTTCCTTACAAAGACTAGAGCTCTGGCCCAGACTTAAACTGATATCATCAGAAGTCTTAGCAGTGTCTGTATCTCCTACAAAGTTAAGAGAAACATGTGAGGGCATTTTATTAAAAGTCAAGGCTGCATAGTGTAGTATAACCAAGGAAGGACATCAAGGAGTATGGCAGATATATATCAACTAAAGCAGTTTTTGTATATCAAGGGTGACAAAAATGGAAAATGCACTGAACCAAGAAGTATCATGGGCTATCAGACCACATAATTATTTCCACAGAACTTCAAACCAAATAATATGGAAAGCTTCACAATGTGATGATGGGAGAACACAATTTAAATCAAGCATTCTTTAACATAAGATACATAATTTTATATATTCAATAATTTGAGGAATGATTTTTTAAATTACATTTGAATGTACAGTATTCAGTTATCTTTATTCTAACCAAAAATGCAAATGGAAAGCCAGAGGCAACTTTCAAGTTAGATCATGTCTACCTTTAATAGTTGCTGCTGTTCCAAGACGAGAGGAACCAGATCCAATCTGAAAATATGACATGAAGTAAATAAAACTAATTAAAATGCTAGCTATATGCACTATCTATATAGACTAGAGAGATTATCAAACAATATTATATTTTCAAAACATGTTATCACACTCACTTTTTTCAATATTAAAAGATACCCATTGGGCATGTTATATCAGAGTCATACAAGCTGTTCGCTGTGACACATGCCATATAGCTTTTATGGATGCTGAGATACTGAATCCATCTGCATGCTCAGAACTGATGGAGCTCCCAGGACCAGATGTCTTCAAGCTCAAGCAGCCATGTCATACATAAAATTATTATCACTTGTTATAATAAAAGCAAAAACTATGTGTTGAGCCTATCTAAAACAAACTTGGACTTATCAGGGTATATAAAAGAAAGGTTTGGAGGACAAAACATATTCACATATGCTACAAAGAGCAACTTAAACCTTACTGTCAAATTGTTAAGTGTTTCAACATGCAGTTTCCTGAGTTTCACACCAAAAGTAAGTACTTCATTGTAAACTGCTATAACAAATATATTTAAAGAGAATATGAAGCTAAGGCATACATTAAAAAATGAATTTTTAAGCACAAACTATAAATAGAAAACTAAAACCTGATTGCTGAGTTTTTACTGCTTATATTCAAGATAGTATGACACTTCCCTAAAATTTCACAGCTATCATTTATGATACTACTATAAAATCATACAAACACTATCACAAATTCCATGGACACATTAAGGCATCCAATAACAATAGGACAGTTACTAAATCAACAAGTCTTACTTAACAGTTCCTATAGCCTGTTTTCAAGGGATTCAAAGAAAAAAAAAGTCAAGCAAATTCAGCATCTTAGAATAAAATTAAGAGCACTCATAAATACATATATTCTACTGAGTCTTTCCTCTCATTAATTCAATTTAACAAGAGTATATAACATGAAAACTGCTTAAAATATAGGTTAATATTGACTTTAAAGGGACATGATGAGCCTTCTTGCTCTAGATGGCAATTACATGAATGCATATATATGCAAAATTTATCAAGCTATGCACTTAAGATTTGCACACTATACTGTATATAAGTTATATGACACTGAAAAGTAAATAAAAATAAACATACATATACTAATAACCTCTTGATGTAGCCAATAAAATATAAGTCTTGCAGTATTTTTGAACTGTTTATTAAACTTGATTCCCCTAACTTTTCCTCATTTCTGCTTCCAATTAGCCATAAAAGGCAGTGCAATCAATGAGAAAGAAATGTTAAAAAGTGTTTTACTGCAAAAGAAAATTCCATTCTTGTCATTCCTTCTAGACAAGTTATAGAACATATGTTGTTTTTATTATAGAATAACAAACACATTTAAAGTAGCAAACAAAAATACCCTGGTCTATACATACCCTTCTAGGAATTTTAAACTTAAAAAAAAAAAAATTTTTTTTGAATATGAATATGGCAGTCGATGTTTATTTACAACCTCTCAGTATTCTCTCTACTTTTTCCCTTAATAGGATTCCCATTTTGTTCAGATACTGGGCATATATATTCTGATCTACAAGAAATGGGCCCAGTCCTTGGTCAGAGGTAGGTTTATGACCTAGTCCTAGTCAATTAATGAATGGGAGAGTCTGCTGAAGAGCTTCAGGGAAAGATTTTTTCATGATGAACAAACAGAATCTCTGCCTCACACTCTTGCTTGCTTCTTATTTTTCAACAGGGTCATGACTGAAATTGCTGTGCTCATCCTGCAACCTTGAAGGAACAGCCAAGAGAAAAATTGCCAACCTGAAAGCCCTAAGATTGCTGAGCTGCTAAACAAATGCCACACCAACCACCTCCAGCCTTAGTTGATAAATATAAACTCCTATTTCTTTAAGTTGCTATTAGTTGAGTATTTTATAACTTTCTAACAAAACCATTCTTAATTGATACATTGGATGATTATATTTTATTCCTCATGCTTGTCTGTCTTATTTAAATCCTCCACCCACCCACCAAAAAAAAATAAAAGAAACATGAATGGGTATAGCATTTTGGCAGTTTGATGAAATTATGAATTCCAAAAATATATATTGGATTATACTTGTAAACTGATCTGTTCATCTGGGCAAGATAAAGTTATAATTGGGGCTTTGATTGGGCCACATCAGTAGGGTGTTGAGCCCCACCCTTGGTGGGTGGGGAATCAAAGATAAAAGACATGGCAAAGGACAGAGTTGTGGTAGTTCTGAATGTTGGAGTCTTGAGCTGGAGCCCTGGGAAGTAAGAGAGCTTGGTCATGAGGAAGGAGAGAAGGCCCCCGGAAAAGACATGAGCCATTCGCCTGAGAGTCTACAGCTGGCCTTGTGGAGGAAACAGAGGAGCTAAGCCTAGAGAGAAACACAACCCCAGGAAGAGAGGAACCCAAGAAGCCTGAACCCTGGCAAATGTCAGCAGCTGTCTTGCTCCAACACGTGGCAATGGACTTTGGTGAGGGAAGAAACTTACGCTTTACGGCCTGGTAACTGTGGACTTCTACCCCAAATACATACCCTTTATAAAGACCAACCAATTTCTGGTATTTTGCATCAGCACCCTTTTGGCTGACTAATACACTGGGCATGAATAACTATTTACATGTAAAACAACAGGGGACTGAGTATATAAACTATGGTATATGCAAATAAAAGAATGCAATGCATTCCCCAAAGTGTCACTATAGAATAGCACTTAACATTATTTCATTTAACTGATTCAATTTTATGAGGGAGTATACAACATGAAAATATATATGTTCATAATCTATTCAGTAAAGAGAATCAAATTCCAAAGAGTATGCACATGATAATCCCACCTGTTTAAACTTTTTTTGATTATGGCATTATGGATAATTTTTATTTTCCTAATCCTCATTTGTTAAATTTTCTAAAAATGAACACATTTAGAAAAGGTAAAAAACTAAGGGGAAAAAAATGTGTCTTCAAACATTTGGAGCTGAAGTTCTTGACTTCTGTGGTTTGCATAAACTAAAACAGTTTAGTGTTTCTTCTCTTTGACACGTGTCATAGGTAAAATCTAGGAAGGATTATGGATGTCAGATGAAAAAGATGTGACTTCCAACTAGAGAGCAAGCTAGGCCACCTCCTCTGTGAAGCCTTGTCTTTCTCTCTAACCAGAAATTATTTTCTCCTCTGAAAATCATTAGCCCGTTTTCTATACCATTCCTATGGCAACTATTACTTTGTATCTGGCACTCATATTTCCTTGGTAACAGCTATCATATCTACAATTTTGGATACTTTTAGCATATCTACAAACTGTTTGAGGATAAGCCCCACTCACCACCCCAGACTAAAATGCCTTCAGTACTACCCAGCACTAAAATATTTGAAGACAAATAACCAAAAAGAAAAAGTGAGAGTAAGGGAAAGAAAAAAGGAAAAAAAGAAAGAGAAAGTAAATGGAAAGTAGAAGAGGGAAAGGGGAAGAGTGAAGGTGGCAAGATGGAAAAGATGACAACCATGACTAAGACATAGCCACTGTGTTCAAGGAGTTCACCACCTAGTACAGAAAACACCTATGTAAACAAATAATTATGATAATGTGTGACAAATGCTATATAATAAAATATGTACAAGAAACAACTATATGTCTATACTGGTAATGTTTCCACTGATATACAAAAAGCCTGACTCTAATTCCTCATCCTCTCTAAAGGGTAACAATATTTATGCCAACCATTTATTTTGTAATAAATATAAAACTAAAACACCAAAACCCAAATGGCTCAATAGCCTCCAATATTTGCCCATTTTTATTCAAGAGTTATTACTTTAAGGAAAACCCAAATAGGTATGTTGTACGTTTATGTGCACATGTGCTTTCATTACATTCAAGACGGGACTCCTCCCTAAACAAGTAGGGCAAGCGCTGACAGACATGATACCAAAAGCAGAGAGCCTCCAAAGATGGCTGGCCACTGCTCTGCCCTTCCACCTGTCCTACAGAAGAAATGAAAAAAGGTGTTAACTCTCCAAAATATTTTTGGAAAACTGCAGGCTTACTCTCTGGGGTAATCTGACATTGCCTACATTACTCAGTAAGAACAGAGACCAGGATTAATTAAGAATATAAAATGTGTAACCATATTTAAGGATTAAGTAATTTCATTCTCTAAAAAGAGACTGAGAAAAACCAAGGCCAACAAAAAACAGGACCAAGGATAGCAACACATTTCTTCAAACTGGCATTGTAAAAACTGAACCTTATAAAAAATGAAAGAATCATCCTAATAAATATGTCTCAGCCTTTTTCCACAAATTTTTTTTAAAAACCCCAGCATCATTTCCCACTCCATCTGCTTGTGATAGAAAGGCAGGTTTAAGGACCTATTTGTCATATACTACACTCAATCACAAATACAATTGTCACCAAAAATTCATCTACTTAAAATTTAAATCATGAAACACAACTCAAATAATGGCAAATCTTCTATCAAAATACATTGGTGTAGTTCAGTGGTTGAGCGCCATCTTCCCACATGCAAGGTCCCAGGTTCAATCCCCGCCCCCAGTACTTCAAAACCAAAACAAAACAAAAAAAACATTAGAAAGTAAGACCCTTTTCAAGATTTTGATTTATAGAATATGGTGTCTTTTCATAATATTCTTCTTAGTGTAGGGCTAACAGTGGAGAAGAGTAAAACACAATGGAACAGTCAGGAGAACTAGATCTGCTACTTAGTCATTTTTTAAATGAGGAGCCATTTTCAACTGCAGCACTAAAGCTCTATTATCTATACAGATAAAAATAATTAGTAATCATTAATAGAAAGTCTACCGTGCACAAGGCAGTATACTAGGCAGTGGAGAAAAGAGGACAATCTACTTGGTGTATGATACAATACTTTGGTGTATGATGATGATATCATCATACACCAAAAAATAATTACTAAATAAATACTGTGAGTACCCCATCTGCAAGAGAAAACAGCAACACAACAAGGTCCTTGAAAATCTTTAGGAACAGGGGACAGTTAGAGCAAGTGTTAGGGTTAGTCCTGAAAATAAAAAAAGACAATCTCTCTTTGGAGCAGAAAGGAGGGAGAGAAGGGAATAGTTTGAACCTAAAAAAAAAAAAACAGGGCATTATAACATAAGAAGAATGGACAGAGGATGAAAGAGTGAGATCCAGCCTAGACTCAGATATAAATCAGCTGTTTCTTATCTAAACAATAAATGGGCTGAAATAATGACACTAAAACCCAGGGATCTAAAGTCCTTTTATGAGAAGACCTCTAAATTTTCTCACAAAGTTTACTATCCTACACTTATAGAATTTTATTCTAGCTTGGAAAATTGCTTGTTGAGAAGACAAAGCAAGAGTAACTGGGGTGTTGATTAGCGCAGGGTATGTTTGAGAAGAGTTAATGAGAAGAATTCAATAAGAGAGTTAATTTAGGATGAATAAGAGAATTGTAGCAGCAAAAGCCCAGCCATGGTTAGACAGAATAAAGAGTACAGCAGGCTAACTGAGCCAAGTTTTGAGATAATAATACTTTCAGAGTTACTATTTTAAGTTAAAAGTTACACAGCACAATGACATTAAAATTGGCAAAAGCAAATTTGTACTCTAAATCTAATTCTACCATCAGTATCTTGAGCACTATGAGATTTTGAGCAAACTACTTAATTTCTTTGCCATGTGTGGCAGTTTGAGATTATTTACTGCAAAAAGTGAAAGATTATGTTTGTAAACTAATCTATTCCTCTGGATGTGATACCTTTTGATTGTATTAAATTCAGTGAGGGGCCTCTGATTAAGTTTACTTGAAAAAATCAATTTAGGGCTTCTGATTGGGCTACTTCAGTAAGGTGTGACTGAGGTTAGTCCCCTCCCCCTTAGTGGGCCAATATAAACGAACACTCACTCAGAAGACACACAGAAGTGAGAGCCCTGTCATTCTGATCCTAGGGCCCTGGGGAGAGATAGACCATTTGCCTGATAGCTTACAGATGACCTTGGGAAGAGAGCCAAGACTGATATAGAAAGCCCTGAGAGATGAGCCCTAACCAGGAAAGAGAGAGGATCAGAAGCCCAGAGGAAAAGGAGAGACCAGGCAGAGATCAGTGACCACCTTGCTTCAACACATAGCAACTGACTTTGGTGAGAAAGCAACCTTGAGTTGGACTCTTTACAGCCTCGTAACTGTAAGCTTTTACCCCAAATAAATACCCTTTATAAAAACCAACAGATTTCTGTTACTTTGCATGAGCATCCCTCTGGCAAACTAATAGGTAGGGAGAACCACAGACATCCACACATCTCCAACAGGGAAGATGTGAAGGTAAATGAGATGGAACAAGCTAGGAGCTAAGTTTCACAAGGACAGTGCCCACAACTCTTTTTTTTTTTTTTTTTTAAAGATTTATTTATTTATCCCCCCCTTGCTGCTTGTGTTTGTTGTGTCCATTTGCTGTGTGTTCTTTCTGTGTCTGCTTATCTCCCCCTTGCTGTGAGGTCTTGCTGCATCAGCCCACCGCGCTGCGCGGGCCGGCCTGCCCTCACAAGGAGGCCCCGGGAAGCGAACCCAGGGCCTCCCATATGGTGAACGGGAGCTCTACCGATTGAGCCACACCCGCTTCCTCCACAACTGTCTTGATCAAAACTATATTGCCAATCAATGAGCATGTGGTACACGCTCAGCAAAAATGTACTTAATTAATGTGAAGTCAGTTAAAAATAAGAACATTAAATAAAAGATACTATTAATAAACCATCAAAAAAAAAAAAAGATTAATCAGAAAGATAAATGCAAACATAAACTGATTGTTATAAAAATGAGAACACATGGGACCACCATCAGGAGGAGAGGGAAAGCCAAAATAGAGTAGCATAGGTTCCTACCTGGTTGCTTGGATCTAGACCAGCATAAGAATTTCTTGAACTGCAACCAACTGGGGGTGTGGCCTCTCGAATGAACTCAGACATTTCAATCCCTCCACCAGGATCACTGTGGGAAAAATTGAGATAAAGAGAGTAACGCATAATTTTGACAGCAATGATTTTCTCTTCACTTTTTTAAGGTTTTTTTTAATATAAAACTTTTTTTCTATAAAACTGAGAGGTTCTGATTTTTAGTAGTGCAAAGAGCTTTAAAGAAAAAAAGACAATATGATCATTCTTCACTTATAAATCTGATAATTCAAACTATTTTATGATCATGTCACTACTCAAAAATATGCAAAGATTCTCTTATCCCAAACTGTCTACACCTAATCCAACATCAGAAATTAGTCTTAATTACAAGTATAGCATACTAAATATTTTATGATATGTGCCAAAAAACCACTCTAGCAGAGAAATGTTTTGCCTTTTGTTTCCCAAGGGCAAAGAGAAATTGGCCAATCATAAACACACAGAGTAATTAGATATTACACTATCTGATCTCTCTCAAAGCACAGAGTCCGACTAAGTAGCATGACACAAAGATGAACATAAAACAGAACAGTCATTCTGATCAAGCTATTAGTATCTGTCTTATTTAAATTAACAATTTAGCTGGGACACTAACTAGTTTTACAGAACTGGAAACCTAAGATTTTAGACTGGTGTGTGGTAAGTTAGAAGGCATAATTTAAAAAAAGTAAAATGATGTCATATAGTAACAACACGTATTAGAAAGACAAAAGAGAGAAAAGTACTAAATTCAAAGAGCTGGGAGAGCCCACAGATAGTACTTAAAATTAACAGGAACCCTAGAATTAGGGAAAAAAGATCACACCAGATTACAACAAACTTAGAAAATGCTATAATAAATTCATTGGGAACATAACTCTTAGAACTCAGGCCTAAAAATTATAGTCTTATATTTTGCCAAAAGTATTTTACTCATTCTACCTGGTATATATATAGTATAGTAAACACTCAAAGAAATTTTTTAGCTATTATTATCAGGATAAAAGTTCTAGAATATATGCTGGACATTATAACAGATATTAACTATTTTGTCATCCAGTATCTAATTCAACCTACTTGTGGGGGGAAAAAAAAAAAACTTGATTTTTTCTAGTGAACCATCTCATCCCAATATCTCGTTTTGAGTAATGTTGGCTTCACCCTTATTAGGGGTAGGCTCTATTGGCCAAAGTCAATCTGCATATCTCATACTCTGGATCACAGAAATTAGCTCTAAAATAAGCACATGACCCAACTCAGGCTAGTATGAATCAGGCCAGGAGTGTTCTATTGTTGAGAGAGCAAAGTTCTCTACTTTTGCTGCTCTTGACGCTGAGAAGACTTAAGGCCTGCAGTCATGTCACAACCATGAGGGAAGAGCCTGTCTGAGATGTTGACTCATGGAAAAGAGCAAAGCCTGGCTAGGGAGCGGAGGTGGCTCAAGCCATTGGGCACCTCCTTCCCACATGGGAGGTCCCAGGTTCAGTTCCCAGTGCCTCTTAAAAAAGAAGACAAGCGCACAACAAACAGATACAGAGAGCAGAAAGCGAGTGCAAAACAACAAAGAAGGTGAGAAATAAATAAATAAAAATAAGCCTTAAAAAAAAAAAAAGGCCTGGCTGAAAGAAGGAAAGGAGGGTCATGAAGCTGTTACTTGAAACCCTGCACCCTGCCCCACCTGAAGACATCCCTTACATGTAGACTTTACAGTAATATGAGCTATAAATCTCCTGAAATCTGTTTGGGTTGGGTGTTCTGACAGCTGTAATCAAAAGAAATGGCAGGGAAGTGGATGTGGCTCAAGCAGTTGGGCGCCCGCCTACCACATGGAAGGTCTCGGGTTCAGTTCCCAGTGCCTCCTAAAGAAGACGAGCAAGACAGCAAGCTGGCATGATGGGCTGGCATGGCAAGCTGACGCAACAAGATAACGCAACAAGGAAACACAATGAGAGACACAACAAGCAGGGAGTGGAGGTGGCTCAAGCGACTGGGTGCCTCCCACATGGGAGGTCCTGGGTTCAGTTCCCAGTGCCTCCTAAAAGAAAAATGATGAGCACACAATGAACAGACACAGAGAGCAGACAGCAAGCGCAAACAAAAAAAGGAGGGGAGAAATAAATAAATGAAATAAATCTTAAAAAAAAAAAAAAAGAAATGGCAAAAAAGAATTTGTTTGCAAGCATAGCTTCCATTTAAGGAAGCAGTTTGAATTCTAGTGTGTTTTTATTATTAATGGTCTCATAATTAGAAAGTTTGTTTAATGGGTCCCTAACTCTATAGCGATGGACTCTAGTAGCTAACTAATGTCCAATAAGGAAAGACAGCTTTCTAACTTGTTATCCATTTATAAAATAGAACATAGTAAAAGCCAACTCAGAGTATAAATTCCCATGTGAGAGGAAAATGGAATATACTCAAGTTTATTGGCTGCTTTGTTTTAACACATACAAGCTATGCAGGCCAGAATGAGAAATATTTTTCTAAACTGGAAAAATCTTAGATGTATATATCCAGGTAGTTATCACCATACTGAATTAGTGATGAGTGATAACCAGCAATATTACTGTTATTTCCACTAGAATGCATTCTCCTACTCAGAGTCTACAGAAATCAGAAAAAGTACATGTGGTAAATTAAACTATGTATCCCATTTTAGACATGTTCTTGGTCTTAGACTGCATAGTCTGGTGGGTGTGGACCCATTGTAAATAAGATCTCTTTAAGATGTTACTTCAATTACAGTGTGGCCCAACTAAATCATGATGGGCCTTAATACAGATTACTGGAGACCTTTATAAGCAGAATCAAACTGAGAGAAAAGCCAGGAGAGGCCACCATGTACATCAACATGTGGCAAAAAAGTCAATGACCAGGGAAGCGGCTGTGGCTCAATTGGATAGGTGACATTTACTATATGGGCCTCCTGGTAGAGGCAAGCTGGCCTGCACAGTGCAGCGAGCTGGCGCGGCAAGATGACGCAACAGAAGGAGACAAGCAGACACAAAGCAAATGGACACAGCGAGCACAGCAGCAAGGGGGGATAAATAAATAAATAAATAAAAATAAATCTTAAAAAAAAAAAAAGTCAACGACCAAGGATCGCCAGAAGCCAGCCCCAGAATGCCAGTCTTTGGGAAGAATGTGCCACCTTGCTGACACCTTGATTTTGGACTTCTAGCCTCAAAACTGTGAGTCAGTAAATTCCTGTTGTTTAAGCCAACACATTATATGGTATTTGTTTTAGCAACTAGGAAACTAAAACAGTAGGGAAAGATGAAAATTAAGGAATAAAATATACAACACCAGAGAAAGGACAGAGAGCCCTCTCTTGCCTAGTTTGTTTCTCCCCAAATATGTAAGTTTTACTGACATATAATTCACATACCACATGATTCACCCAATTAAAGTGTACAGTTGATGAGCATTCTTGCCTAGTTGTATACATCACTTTTAATAAGTCAGAATGTTTACAGTCTGAACATAAAGCATTATTGTTAGTAATAAATAAAACCAAATATTTACTGAGTGCTTATTACATTCCAGTCATAGGGAAATGTGTTTTATTTATATTTTCTCATGAAATCTTCTCTAAAACCTATAATATAAATATTATTATCCTCATTTTATAGATTGAAAAAAACTGAAAAGCAAGAGGCATAAAAACTTGCTTAAGGTCTCAGAGGAATGAACATAAACTGTGTCACTGGTAATAGTTATTAGCTACCAAAGATCATTAAACACATTCCATGTGCTGTTAATTATTATAGGGAAAACATTTCTGTTCAAGAGTTTTAAAAGAAGGCTTTCACAAATTACAGAAATAACCCATTGAGTTCAGGAGGAGGGGAGGCTACAATTAACACTTACCCAGCACTATATAATGGGCTATCATATCTTTTTCTTTCCTTTTCTTTCTGCACACCTGTATGTAGGAACTCATAACCAGTAAGGAATGAGAGAAGATTTAAACACCAGGTCTGAAGAACTCCAAAGCCCATCTTCTTTCTAACAAACCATTCTGTCTTTCAACAAATAGGCACTGAAATTCTCCAAAGATCACTATCTAGAGCAGGATTTCTGAACCATGGTGCTATTGACATTTTGGGCTACATAATTCTTAGTTGAGGGCCCATCCTATGTATTGCAGGATGTTTAGCAGCATCCCTGGCTTCTACCCACTAGATGCCAGTAGCACTCCCCCCACTTTTGACAACCAAGAATGTCTGCAGACATTGCCCATTGTCTAGTAGGAGGCAAAATCACACCCAGCTGGGAACCACCAATCTAGAACTAATGGTCAATGGTAAGCATCAAGAGTGGGAAGAAAGGCGGTATTACAGGAACAAAAGAGATGAAGGACAAAAATGGGTGGTTCCTTTTATTAAAAAATCCTCAAGCAAAACATCTTTATCTATCTCTTCTCCATACATTTGGAAGTGAACATTTTAGCCAAGCTATAGACATCCTAAATATATCTAAACATATAAAACAGCTGAGTAAGAGTTTTCTTTATTAGCAAGACTTGCAGATTTTCAGCAATGGAGTTTTCAGCACATAACTGGAAAGTATAGTAGTTTATAATTCTCACAGAGGCAAAGTGGTCTACTGTGGTAAGCAATAAACCATATTCAGGGGATCTCTACCTTTATGCCTTAATTTCCCCACCTGTTAAAAAAAAACAACCACCAGGTACAGGGGAAGGGAGAAAAGTAGCAAGGGTCTAATCTGAATTACAGAGGAGGCTTCACAAACTAATTTGTTGATTATTAGGCCCATTACTTGTTCAGGATCTAATCAGAAATTTCACATCACCATTACAGTACTAAATTTACAAATCTAACCTGGACTACAATGATGTTTATAACAGTAGGAATAGATAAACACAAAGTCCCTAAACAGAATAAATCTGCCTCAGGAAACTTAGCCTAAAATTCACCTGCATAGAGTTTAAATCGATCCGTGGTTTACAATATTCCAAGCATTACTGCCAAGAGAGGAAAGATGGCCTTCAAAATATCTGTATTCAAATTCTAAAATTCAATGTACTAATTTCCTCTACTGAAGCACTAGAAATGTAATAGAAACATTAATGACTTTGACTCTTTCCCTAAGATAAAGATTTAAATTGAAGAACAGATTTTTCAATTGCTGTACCACATAAAAAGGAGGCCAATGAAAGCCATAAAGTTCAAACAGTTCTACTATATTCATGCATTCATTCATTCATTCATTCATGCAACAAATTGACAGGTGTAAAGTACCAAGCACAGTGACAGGCTCTGAAAATAAAAGCATTTATCTTCTTATTGATTTCCTTTCCTCAGAACAAAAAGTGAGATTCACAAGTGGGAGGAGGCCAGAAAGGAGATAAAAACAAAAGCCTACAAAAAATATTTAATTGTGAAACTTAAAAACATTATCTTTATGATTAGAAAATAAGACAAGGATGTCCACCAATACTACTTCAATTTAGCCACATACTGGAAGTCATGCCAGCAAAAAAGTAAAACAAGTATAAAGGCTAGAAAGGAAGAATCAAAACTGTCATCTTTTATGGATAATCACAAAATAACTTAAAGATATAAGTATAATCATTAACAAGGAAGTTTAGAAAAAGTTGCTGGATACAAAGTAAACTTGTATTATTTGGAAGGAAAACTAAATGAAATTACAAACAAAAAATTTTTACAATAGTGGAAAATTTATAAAATAGTTTGATAAACCTGATAAAAGCTACATAAGCCTTTTTTAATGGAGGAAATGATGAAACTTTTCTGAAAGACATTAAAGAAGTCCAAGTAAACGGAGAGATTCAATATTGTAAAGATATCAAGTCTCACTGATGGATCTACAAAATCAACATAATCCCAATAAAAAATATCAAGTTCTTGCAAGGTCTTGTCTAGCAGACTCTAAAGTCTGTAACAAAGAGCAAAGGGCCAAGGATAACAAAGTTTCTGAAAAAGAACAAAGTCATTTTATTAAATTAGTAATTAGGATAGTGTGGTAACGGCACAGGCTCAGGCATATAGGCAGTGAAAACAATAAAACAGAAAAGAGCCCAAAAATATACCCACCATATACAGAACTTAATTTATGACAGAGCAAGTACTGTAAATCACCAGTGAAAGAGGGTACATTTAACAAATACTTAGAAAACCAGTTATTCATATAAGAAAAGAAAAGTCTGGAATCTCTGACACCACAGACTGAAAAAAAAATATCAAACAGAATTGAAATGTGGAAAGAAAAAACCATGAAACTTTTAAACAAATCAAAGGAGAATATCATTCTGATTTCTAAGTAGGAAATAATTTCTTCAACAAGACACAACATACCAACTATTAAAAAATGATAAATTTGATTATATTTTTTAATAAGGTATGATGATCCTAAGATACCTCAGGGAAAGTAAAATAACAAGCCACAAACTGGGAGAATGTATCTGTAACATATATAACCAATAAAGGGTAATAATTTCAGTATATAAGGAACTTATATTAACCAACAGGAAAAAGACAATTCCAAACCAAAATGAAACCAGACACATATAGGCATTTGAAACAACAGAAAACCTAACAAATACATAAGATGCTCAACCTCACTGGTAATCAGGAATGTTAACTAAAAGTCACAATGAGATACATTTTACACTTACCTGATTGGCAAATGTTTAAAGTTTAACAATATCAAATATTGATGATGAAGTACACTTTCATTTGCTATTTCATACACTATCATATAATCATTTTGGCAAACAGCTTGCAATTACCTAATAAAACTGAACATGAAAATGCCCTATGAGCCAAATGATATATACTATAGATGTATTATGTGTACCAGTAGACACATGCAATAAGGTGTTGTAAGAGCAAATAATTAGAAATAACATGAATGACAATCAAAAGAAAATCATATAAATAAATTAGGATCTGTTCCTATAGTGGTAGACTATATAGCAGTGACTAGGAATGAATTATAGCTACCAGCATCAACATGGGTAAGTCTGTAAAATATAATACTCTGAGTAAAAAATATACCTCATAGAGAAATGCATACAGTATGATTCTCTTTAGGACATCCTAAAGCAGACAAATTAAATGATACATATGTTTAGGAATAGTTAAAATTGTACAACAAAAAAGAAAAGCAAGGGAATTATTAACACAAAATTCAAGATAATGGCTACCCTAAAAGGAAAAGAATGGAATGAAATGGAAAGGATTACCCAGGAGCTTCTCTGATACTTGTAATGTCCTGTTTCTTAAGCTACATAGTGGGTAACTACGTATTCACTTTTTAAAATTATTTTCTAAAGTATATATATACACACATATATATTTGATATACTTTTTGGAATGTATGTATTTTTCAATAAAAATTTTTAAAACTAACAGAATTTCAATAACAGAAGTAATTAGAAATATATAATATCCAAAAATAAGCAGTGCTAACAATTACTGGTAGTTATCATGAGTCAGGAATTGGTCTAAATACTTTACATATATTATCTCATTTATTCCTTGTAATAATCCTGTCAGACAGCACAATTACTGCCTCATTATTCATAGGAGGAAACCAAGGCATAAAAAGTTTAAGCAATCTCTCCAAGGTTGTACAGTAAGCAAGAGACTCAAGCCCAGGCAGACAAAGTGCACAGCCCACATTCTATTTTCTTATCCATTATACGAGACTGCCATACATTTCTTAAAAGACTTAAAAAATGTGCAGAATCCTTTTTTTAATCTGTAATTTTATGAGAGACATAAAAGATTAGTGAATAAATGGATACATACAGCATGTTCCTCAATGACAACACTTCCCATTTTAAAGGTGCAAGTCCTCTCCAAATTTAATACAATTATCATCAAAATTTTAATGGAATTTTTCCAGAGGATGAGTACACAGGGGGACACTTCACAAAAAAATTAAGTTAAGTATATGCATGAGAATAACCAAGATAATATTGAAAAAAAAAATACTGGCTCACATTATTTTGAGGGATTCACACTGCTAAGTATTAAGCATATTACAAAACTATTATAATAATGATATAGACAAGGAAGAAAAGGATTAATGGGGTAGAAAATGTAGCCAAGAAACTGACAAAATTATATATTAATATGTTATGTGAAAAAGATAGCATTTTAAGTTATGGGGAAAAATGCATAATTCAATGAATGGTACTGGGACAACTGCCTAGCAAACCTAAAAAAATTAAGTTAGAGTGTATTCAGATTTATCAAAGTAAAAAATAATGAAATATTGAAATTAGATACAGGTGAATATTCATATAATTTGGGGGAAAGAAAGGTCTTATAAAACTTGATATCAAAGGCAGAAATAAATAATGATAGAACAGACAACCAAAAAATATATTGTGGCACTTAAATAGGTAAATGACTAAAATGGCATAAACTGAGGAAAACTATTGACACAGAAGACAAAGAATTAATACCCTTCATAAATATCTTCTCCAAATCAAAAACTAACCACTAATAGGAAAATATAAAACTCAAAAAATAATATAAATGGCAATAACACAAGAAAAATACCTCCATTTCACTAGTAATCCCAAAACTGAAAAATTAAATAAGCTATCACAGTTTTGCCAAAATACAAAATACTCAGTGTTGTCAAAAGTGCAAAAAAAGAATAATAACTAATTACATTAATTAAATGGTAAAATTTTTGGAATTTGGCAATATATATTAAAAACCTTAAAAATGTGCATAGCCTTCTTGTGATCCCATGTCTGATAAATCATGGTAAAAAATTTAATCATGTTTAAATGATGTTTAAAATTTAAGCATCACAGTGATGTTTCTAATATTTAAATTTAAATATGAAACTGATTAAAATAACTAAAAATAAGGTAGCTAAATTATGCTAATCCATGAATGGAATATTATGCAATCAGGAAAAATAATACCACAGAAAAAAATGTTTTCATTACTTCAAATATTTACTGAGTACCTATCAGTGCCAGATACTGTTTTAGGACCTACAAATATAGTAGTTTATAAGAAACTCAGCATCTCTGCCTTCAAGAAGCTTACAAATGCAAGTAAATGATTAAGTCGATTTCAGATAGTGATTAATGCTATAAACAAAATTATTACAAGGAAAAATATTTGTTCAGTGAACAAACAGGGTCATCATTTAGGGAGGGAGAAATGAATTCTAAGAAGTCAGTCATGCAAAGGAACCACTAAGCTTCTAAGGTAGGAATACAAAATCAAAAGATATTTACATTTGATTAAGTGAAAAATGCAGATTATAAATGCCAAGTAAAATATTTAAGTACAATTTGCTTAAGATGCATAATGTATATATAGTAAATACATTTTATTTATAAACATAAATAAAAATTAAATGCCAAGATTTATAAGCCATGCTTTATTATTTCTTTAGGCTGGTTTTCATCTTTTTTTAGTCTTTGGTGTGAATAACTACTATATGGTAGCATATTGTTCTAATGTTATTTAGTAACAAGGCCAAGAATACTGATTTCAACCCCAAATATACCAGTTAGTTTTGCTCTGGTCTAAGATTACAATCTGTGCTTCTCATTGCATCCATAGTGGTGACCCAATACTGCCTTAAAACCATATAAAAAGAGGTAAAATACAACAATCACATCATTACACACATACAAAAATCTACATCATCACAAATTGAGGAACACAGGTTTCCTTACCTTGGTCCATTGCTGTCTTTTCTCCTGGTTGAACAGCTGCCTTGTTCAGCTTTGGCTGGCTGATCTGTGAATTCATGTGCACTCCTGTCTACAACTTCCCCAGCATCAAGAGCTCTGTGTAGTCGATAGTTAACCATCTTCAGAACAATGAAAACAGCAGCTATCACAGGACAATAAACTGCTACTATAATCATGGAAGAAGGAAGAGCCTTTAAGAGAAAGAAAATAAGCACATGCATTTTAAAATAATTATACTTTATTAAGTTAGAGAAATCTGTAACTAAATGAAGACACGCACACATTCACACAAAGCCCCAATTACATCATTAGCACCAAGTTACACCAACCAATACAGGAGCCACTGGCTATGTGTGTCTTTTGAGCACTTGAAATGTCGCTAGTCTGAATTGAGATGTGCAGTGAGTATAAAATAACACTGGATTTCAAAGACTCAGTATGAGGAAAAAAGTAAAACATATCAATAACTTTTATACTGATTACATATTTAAAGATAGTATTTAGAATATACTGGGTTAAATAAAATATACTAAAATTATATTTCACCTATTTTTTTTTACTTATTTTAATGTGGCTACTAGAAAATTTTAAATTATATGTGTGGTTGCATTATATTTCCATTGAACAGCAGTGGTTATAGATCATGCCAGAAAGCTTGCTCATGATACAATTGGAAAGGTAAGGTCTCTCTTATATTACACAACACAAAAATGTGAGGGATGTGATCCAAATGCATATAATCTCTGTTCATGTGCTTTGTGCAATTTTTTCTAGGATATTAACATTCTTTATGTTCTAAAAGATTAGAAGTTAAAACTTCTGTGAGAATAACCTTAGAACTGTGACTGCAAAACCAGATAAGACATGGGAAATATGCAAAATTCAAGTGAGGTTTTTTTTTTTAAATACTTAAAAATTGTAACCTGCCATCTTATAAAAAGAATAAAAGAACACAACAGAATCAAGCAATGAATAGATTAATTGAAACAATTTAGTGAAGCATTTGGATGTAAGAATTACAGACACATCATATTTGAGGATGAAGGGATATGGAACTTGAATCCAGGAATGGGAGGTTTGGAGACCACCCCCATTGGAAGGCATGAGTTTGGCAACACCCTTGGCAAAGTCTATAAAAACTAGGCTCAATTTATCGCCACTTTGATGAGAAAAATCACCCTGCAGCTCTAGATCACACGTGCTTTTATAAACTGCAACCTCAGCCATCTGAGAACACAACCCCAAATTTTTCTAGAAATGTAACCTCAAATTGCTCAAGATGATAAAATTGTTTCCTTGCGGTCTTTAATCCCAGACAGATTTAAAATACAGATATTTTAAAGTAAATTCTTCTTAAAAAATGTTTTTTTGGGGAGGTAGAGAAAAGGAAAGAATGGGGTTAGAATTGAGGCGGGGCAGAGTAAATCAAGCCCACAGTTGAATACTTTTGTACTGGGTCTGGGCATAATAGGTATATATAGCAGGTTTGGTTTTTTTGTTTTAATATTCTTTTTTAGGAGGTACCAGGGATTGAACCCGGGAGCTCGTATGTGCAAAGCAGGCACTCAACCACTGAGCTACACTCACTCTGCTATAGTTGGTATTTTTAAATACAAAACCTTGCATATTAGAGTATCTAAAAAATTAAAGTTGTGATTCCAATTTAAAATGTATTGAATAACTGATTTAGACTTATGATTTTAAGTTATAAACTTATTAAAATTTTTACAAAATCCATAAATATCATATTGAAAAGAGTTAAGTACTTGGGGAGATTTGTCAGACACTTTAAGTATTTAATAATGAATTCTAAATTTATAAATGCAATTTAAATTTAAGGGAGTTTAAACTTTTAACAAAAATAATAAACCTTGGGAAGCGGACGTGGCTCAACTGGTTGGGCTCCCATCTACCATATGGGAGGCCCTGGGTTCGGTTCCTGGAGCCTCCTGGTGAGGGCAAGCTGGCCCGCGCCTGCAGAGAGCTGACGGCTGGTGCCCATGGAGAGCTGGCACAGCAAGATGACACAACAAAGAGAGACAAGCAGACACAGAGGAAAACTGTGCAGCGAATGGACACAGAAAGCTGACAGCAAGCACAAGCGGTGGGGGAGGGGGGGGAACGGAGAGTAAATAAATAAATAAAAATGAACCTTTAAAGTAATAATAAAAAAAATAAGCCTCCTAAAAACGACTGCTAAAATGTGTTAACTCTGTAAAGAGTTTAAAGTTAAGGTACAACTAAGTCATTTAATTTATAGCTTTAGTAAATCTAATTAATAATGATTGTAAAAAAACAAAAGTGCCCTAAATAACTTGTTCTGGGCAAAGTGGCCACCATTAAGAATATGTGCGCATGGCACATACACTCAAATTCACAAAAACTTCAAAGTTAAACACATACACACATGTACAAACAAGTATACTGTGTAGAGTACTTACAAAACTTCTGTGTTATTATGTGATACCGGTTTCCATACGAAATATTCACATAAGAACCACAATTCTTGGAGATCATTTAGTTTAACATCCTCATGTTTAGACAGGAAATTGAGACCTACTAAACATGAATGACTTAACCAAGATCACCCATCTACTTAACAACAAAATTAAGTCTGGCTTCTTGAAGCCTGTTTGCACATTTTACTATAATACCATGTTACCATTTCTATTTTTAAACATAAAGTGGCAATGAAAAATAAATCACACAGCAAGTGCAAACAACGAGTGGTTGGGGAGAAATAAATAAAAAAATCTTTTGAAAATAAATAAATAAATCAGAGTTCCATCCTAACTCACAGTAGTCCATATTAAGATAAAAATGATTGACTATATAAATTAAACGAATTGAAAGGGAACAATCCCACATTATTACTCAGAATGGTAGACAACATACTAATGGCCCCTCCAAATGGGGAAAGAAAAAAGAGAAAATTTTAAGTAGAATGGGCTATAGTATTTGCTACTATACAGAGTCAAAGAAAAGATTATGAGTGCTTAAAACAGACCTAAATAAACTGTCCCTTCATACTATTTTATTGCTAAGTATATAGCAGATAACTGAGTGCCAAGAAACACTAAAATGTCCATGATTTACCTAATAAGTAGATAACTTTTTTTAAAATGTTGAACTTTTAAAAGACTGAAACAAAATAAAATTTAAAATTTAAGTGGCCATTTCATATTGGAAAGCAGTTTCAGATGAGTAACACTTGTATTTTTCAATCAAATTTTATAAAACATACCCATTTATTGTATACTATATGGTTTAAATGCTTAAGCTCTGTCAGTGGTTCACCCTTGAGGTTTCTAGGTGACTGAGGACAGCTGTGCTATAAGAGTTTCACTTTTCCCAAAGTGGGTAAAAGTGGATAGACAAACACTGGGCAGTTTTGTGACTTTGTTTAAACTTGTTCTCTACTCTACTTGAACTACTTCACTGGGCTCTGAGATGATGACAATATTAATATCAATGGATTATAAACTCTCTCCATAATAGTGATTTAATGATATTATAAGAAATTTTAAATGGTGTCCGCCTTTACATGGTTTCAATAGTCATCAAAATCAAACACCAAAAAACCAGAAACTAGTTAAGTCACCTATCTTCATTTTTATGGATTATACACCAAAAGAGCAAACCAAGTGGTATTTACTATTCATATTTATATTTTATTCAACTAGACATACCAATACTATATTTCACACACATAATATTTTCAGAGATATTCAGATTTCCACGTAGCAACAAACAACATCTCATGGGAAAGCAGGGTTTTTTTTCCCTTTAGAAGATTAAATTGCATATTTTTCTGTTAAAGATGTAATTTTTATATCACATTCAACAACCCAATTCTAAATTAAAATCTCTATTTTGATTTTCCTAGCAGGCACTTATTGACTTAATGTTCATTATGTTCCATTACAACAGATACTTTAAAAAGTACTAATATTTCCAAAAGGACACTTCATCTTCTTACGTTATAATATTTTACTGTAGATGTCATCTTCAAATTAATGGTGATTCAACCAAGCACATTAACTTCCCTCTGATAACAAAAGCCAGTCTGTTTTATCTTCACATAAAGTTTAGTCTATAGGTATTAACTGCTCATATGGAAAGGCTGGTTTTACTTCTTTTCTAAGATACTGGAAACAGTGCACAGGAGAGAATGAAAGTGGTAAAGCTGGTTGTGTAATACTGACAGACAAACCAGGTCCTCATTAAATAACTAGGAAGGCCACAACATTGGAAGTTCAAGATAAAGGCCTGCAGAGTCACTGCAGGTTTCAAGGAGCTCTTCTTAGACATCTTACGTATCTTATACATCTATATCTTTACATACCAAAAGGTTATACAATTAAATACAACCTAGAGATTTTTCACTTCTGTTTTATGCTATGATTAATTTCCTGATTTGGGGGATTAGTTTATGGTGTAGTTACACTCAAGTATACAAAAATGAGTTCAGTCAGAAATCAGTGGTCTGTAATTTAAAAGTTAACAGAATGGCATGCATCTCTCACAACTGAGACCAACGTTTTGGAAAAAAAAACTTTTTTAACAAAAAATATCCATCAACGCAAGATACCATGTATTCTTGGCTGTTTGGGTTTTTTTTCCCCCCACTACTGCAACTACCTCATTATTTAAGATAGTGTTTACCAAACTTTTGGCATCAAAGACTTAATGGGCATTTAGCAAACATGTGAACTATGCTATTTTAAGTATCAATTCATCACATTTTGGTAAAGATTCATCACATTTTAATTTCTTAAACTGACAGATGAATTAAAGACTACATGTAAAGAGCAAAGCTCTAAAACTTTTAGAAAAAATATAAGAGAAGATCTTTATGGCCTTAGGATATGGAAGATTTCTTAAGCATGACTTTCAAAGCACACACCACAAAAGGAAGGATGAATTCAACTACGTTAAAATTAAGAACTTCTGTTCACTGAATAAAATGACAAGTCCCAAACTGGGAGGCGACACATTAAAACATGTATCACCAACAAGGACTAACTAAGAAATATATATGTATATATAAATCATGAGAAAAAACTCCTTCAAATTCATTAACAAGAAGGCAAACAATAAAATGGACAAAAGACCTTACAGAGAAAAGGAAATATAAGTGGCCAATAAAAACAACAAATGAAAAACATGTCCAACTTCATCAGTAATGAGGAAAATACTATTTAGAACTATAACAATGTCTTTAACACCCATCTATATGGACAAAAATTATGAAATCTGATGAAAATTAAGTACAGCAGACCAGAACTGTTATAAACTGCTAGTAGAAACATAAATTGATACCTTGGCCAAGACCTAGCAACTTTTCTCTTAAGTAGAAAACAGAGGGAAACCTTTACACATGCAGCACTAGGAGACTTGTACAAAAAATGAGGAAAACCTAATTGCAAATCAACAAGAAAATGGAAAATTGTAGACTATTGACCAACTGAATATAATACAGCAGTGGAAAATCCAATTACATGCAGCAACATAAAAACTATATAAATAAAATATAATGTATTATACTCCAAACGTAAATTTTATTCTTTACTGTTATTTTCTTGATTTTTTTGCAATGAGCATGTATTTCTTTTACAATTAGAAAAAAAGAGAGCTAAAATGTTAACAGTAATAAAAAGGGTTTCATATTAAACTAAGAGCATATGAACTGTCATCTTTTACAAAGATCTCAATAAGGGACTTAGCAATAGGTTCAAGTCCCACATCAAGGCATTTTTACTTTACTCCTCCTTTTTAAGAAGTTAAAAAAATATATCTTACCTCTCAATTATACATCACTGGGAAGAGAATGGCAGAAGTGGTAACAGTTGTCAGACACCTCCTAGATATTCACATCAAATATAACCCCCACCCCTCAATTTTGGTCAGCCTCATTACTGAGATCTGTATTTAGATGCTTTTAAGTAAGGTCATCCCTCTCTTCAAAACTGGATAGAAGAATATTTCACCTTGTCTTCTCTCCAGTGAGGAAAGAAAACCAAATACTGAGAAACAAAATGGAAGACTGAGCCATCTACACCACAATTTAGTCTTCTTAAATTCTGACAGCTTATCCTTAACACAAAAAAATTGTGATATTCCAGCCAGGAGTGATAGATGCAAATTATTCAAAATGCCAAATATACTGCTGATAGGACTCTTGAGAAAGTCACGTGAAATCACAGGAATGATCATTACTAGAATTATCAAAATCGTGAAATAATTTTATTTTACTTTTCATTTCAAAAATTCCAGTGAATAATTCTCCCCTCAGGCTAGAATACTATGTGGTAGAAAAATAATTTTCCACACAATTCAGCCATATCTTGGAGATACTGTGGGTTAAGTTCCAGACCACAGCAATAAAGCAAGTCACAAGAATTGCCTGGTTTCCCAGTGCATATAAAAGTTATATTTATACTACACTGTAGTCTATTGAGTGTGCAACAGCATTATGTCTAAAAAACAATGTACATAACTTTTTAAAAAATACCTGATTGCTAAAAAATGCACTCATCACCTGAGTCTTCAGCAAGTCTTTTTGCTTTGTGGAGAGTCTTGCCTCAATGTTGTTGGCTGCTGACTGATCAGGATGGTGGTAGCTGAAGGTTGGGGTGGCTGTGGCAATTTCTTAAAATAAGACAACAAAGTTTGCCACATTAACTCTTCCTTACGCAAAAGATTTCTCTGTAGCATGCAATGCTCTTGGACAGCACTTTATCCACAGTAGAACTTCTTTCAAAATTGGAGTCAATCCTCTCTTAAGTACACTTAAGTCTTGAAAGTTGACATTACTCCTTGATCCATGGACTACAGGCAAGAAAACCACCTTCATCTTGTTCTACATGTCCATCAGAGCTCGTAGGTGACTAGTCGCATTGTCAACGAACAGTAATATTTTGAAAAGAATCTTTTTTTCTAAGCAGTAGGTCTCAACAGTGGGCTTAAAATATTCAGTAAACCACTTTGCAAACAGATGCGCTGTCATCTAGGCTTGTTGTTCCATTCAGAGAGCATAGGCAGAGTAGATTTAGCATAACTCTTAAGGGTCCTAAGATTTTCAGAATGGTCACTGAGCATTGGCTTCAACTCAAAAGTCACCAGCTGCATTAGGCCCTAACAAGAGCCTGTCTTTTGAAGCTTTTAAAACCAGGCATTGACTTCTCCTCTCTAGCTATGAAAGTCCTAGAAGGCATCTTCTTTCAATAGAAGGCTGTTTCACCTATATTGAAAATCTGTGTAGTGTAGCTATATTTGAAGATCAAATATATTAGCTAGGTCTTCTGGATAACTTGCTGCAGCTTCTACATCAGCACTTGCTGCTTTTCCTTGCACTTTAATGTTATGGAGATTACTTTTTTCCTTAAATCTCATGAACCAATCTCCATTAGCGTCAAACTTTTCTTCTGCAGCTTCCTCACCTCTCTCAACCTTCATAGAATTGAAGAGAGTTAGGGCCTTGCTCTGGATTATGCTTTGGCTTAAGGGAATGTCGTGGCTGGTCTGATCTTCTATCCAGACCACTAAAACTGTCTCCATATCAGCAATAAGGCTATTTCACTTTCTTAACATTTGTGTGTTCATTGGAGTAGCGCTTTTAATTTCCTTCAAGAACTTTTCCTTTGCATTCACAACTTGGCTAACTGTTTGGCATAAGAGGTCTTGCTTTCAGCCTGTCTCAGCTTTCGACATGCCTTCCTCGCTAAGCTTAATCATTTCTGGCTTTTGATTTAAAGCGAAAGACACCTTCCTTTCACTTGAACACTTGGAGGCCACTGTAGGGTTATTAATTGGCCTAACTTCAATAACGTTGTGGCAGGGAATAGGGAGGGCCAAGGAGAGGAAGAAAGATGGGGTAAGGGCCAGTCGGTGGAGCAGTCAGAACACATGCCAACACCTATCAATTAAGTTCACCATCTTTTATGGGCATGGTTCATGATGCCCCAAAACAATTATAATAAGTAACATCAAAGATTGCTGATCACAGATCACCGTAACAGATATAACAAAGTTTGAAATATGTGAGAATTATCAAAACGTGACACAGAGACACAAAGTGAGCATATGCAGTTGGGAAAATGGCACCAACAGACTTGCTCCACATAGGGTGGCCACAAACCTTCAATCTGTAAAAAACGCAATAGCTGCGAAGCGCAATAAAACAGGATATACCTGTATCCATTCCCTTGCGCAGCAATATGCTCACTATGCTTTGTTTTAGATTTATAATTTTCACTATTTCCTGTACCAATGAATCAAGATCTGAAAATATACCGTTGATAAACTACTGCTTCCTTAATACAATACACTTTTTGTTTTCCATCAGAACTGATTTCATTGCACCTTTTCCAGCACAAGTGATTACTATATGCCAGGCACATCTTCTAAGTGCTTTATATATATTAATGCATTTAACTCTCACAATCACCTCACCAGGTCAACACTATTATTATCCCCATTTTACAGATGGAAAAACTTAGGTAGAAAGAGGTAAGAGATATTAAGGAGCAGATAGGCTCCTGAGTCCTTGCTCTTAACCACAACATCTAACTGCCTCTAAATCAGTGGTCAGCAAACTTTTTCATCAAAGGAAGACCAGACAGTAAACATTTCGCACTTTGTGGATCATATAGTCTGTTTCAACTACTCAACTCAGCTGCTAAAGTGTGAAAACAGCAAGAGACTATTTATATAAACAAGTAAGTTGGTGTGCTCCAATAAAATTTTATTTATGGACATTGAGATCTGAGTTTCATATAATTTCCATGTCACAAAATATTTTTATTTATTTATTTTTTTTTCAAACATAAAAAACATAAAACCATTCTTAGCTCACAGGCCATACAAAAACTACATGGGCTTAATTTACTGGCCTGTTATTTTTAGCTTGCCACAGGCCGCCAATGCAAATATATCAGAAACGGGTTGGCCTTTATAATGTGAATTTATTGGGTTAAATTATACAGCTCCCAAGCTGTGAAAATGTCCAAATCAAGGCATCAGAGATGCTATCTCAACAAAGGTCGGCAGCTGGCAATCCTGGACTCCTGCCACATGGCAAGGCAAAATGGCGCCAGTCTCTGCCTTCTCCTCCAGGCTCACTTTCTCCTCAAGCTCAGTTGTTGGTGATCAGGCATATGGCTTGTCTCTTCAGCTTCAGGATGTTCCACTGATTCCAGCCTCCAGCCTCTCTCTCAGTCTCTCTCAGCCTCCTCGGGGTTTCTCTGTCTTTCTGTGGCTCTAGGTGATCCTGGAGTCCTTTCTCATACAACAGGGTAAACGCTTACAGTACTTCTCTGTGTGTCTCTGTTTTCAGTCCCCAGTTTAAATAAGACTCCAGGAAAAGGATTAGGAGGACCCACTCTGGGTCCTGCAACCTAACCAATGGCCCTTAACTGAAGCAATTTAATCAAAAAAGTCCCTTAACTGAATCTAACCAAAAGGTCCCACATACAATAGGCTTACACAGACAGAACGGATTAGCTTAAAAACATAATTTTCTGGGGTCCACGAAAGACTCAAACCAGCATACCTGTGCTCTAAATGAAAAACTCTTGACTTCTCTAACTAACTAATAAACCAAACAAAAGACCATTAATCACTTCTCCCTCATATATGCCAACAGCAAATCTATAGCCTCCAACATCACCAGTTTCATCTAACTGTGAAGTAAAGTAGCTGTTAGCAAACATAGGCCAGTAATTGTTCTTCCATAATATACACCACTGAAATCAAGTCACACTAAACAGTGTCACTGAATAACAAAATTCTGACAATAGCTCAGCCTGCCTGCTCTTCAAGAAAAATAACTGTAATAAATTTTGAAAAGTAGTTTTATAAGCTTTTTGGCCAAAGTGTATAGTATATCTGTTCTCCACAAGAAGGCATAATTTTGAATATTACCTCTATTTTTGGTGTCTTCTTCAGTGAGAAAATTTATCTATTTACATTAGAAAATATTAGTTTGGGATTATTCTTGGAAAACTCAATTGATTTCCACAGAAATCACTAGGAAAATCATGAAAACTTCAATGGGCTTATGTCACAATTTGACAAAGTTTTAAAACAGACCACTGACTATAGACG
>JAQZBX010000822.1:81305-95623 GCA_029593785.1 Cabassous unicinctus
AAAAAAAAAAAACTTAAACTAGATGTTTTCCTTCAAAATGCTTAGCTATAAATTTATAATTAATATACACAGCTGTCACTCCCCTGAGGCCATTCTTGCTGCCTTAGTTAAAATATAGCTCAGTTTCCAGCTTTTGTTTCAAGTTCAAAACAGTAGGTTCATTCAGATTACTCTTTTTAAGTCTATGCTTCTCTCCTCATGTGGTTTGGGATCTTAGAATGTTGACAACTACCAAGGTATAAAATGGTACCTTCTAGTGAGGTGCGATAGAAACAATCATTGACATATTTAGAGAAAAACTGAACTTAAATTTTTCTTAGCTTTAAAGTTTCTGTCTTCTCTGTTAACCTCTTGTAGAAAAGGGAGCAAAAATTAAATAATAAAAAATATATCTGGCAAATAGAAATGAAAATTAGAATTTGGAAGCGGTATACCTTATACCCCAGGCAGAAAAATACCACAGATACTAATCCTGTCCTACATTGTAAGTTCTATCCATCAACAATATCTGGACTAACTTGTCTTAACATGTTTTCAGGAGTAGAAAAACTAAAGAGTTGTAAAAATAAGGAGTGCTGCCTTCTTTCCATAGCCTGCCCCAAAATCAATCATTTTTATGTCTCTCACTGGATAAAAGTGGCCAACGGAACAAAGAATTAAGAACTATTTTTTGTAAAGCTCCACTAAGATTGCCAATGTGCCCTGGGTTCTAGCTTTTCTAGTAGTATACCTGAAGCTGGAGGCTTCAGCTCTCTTGCCAAACTCTCCTTCAAGGGTTAAGGAAAAGACAGCTTTACCTTTTCAGAGAATGGCACTACAGAGGAAAAGGAGAAAGGTACTTCCAATGTTGAGATTAAGGCAGACTTTCACACAGAAAAGAGCAAAAACTACAATATTTTATAAATCCAACTACAGAATGGGTTAAATTTGTTCTAAAGGGCCAGCTGAGAACCTCTGTAACAAACTTAGAATACATTTTCCCCAAAGGCACCTGTTTTATAAGTGAACTATTGGAACTTAAGCCTACCTATATGTCTACAGAAGTCTGAATTTTATCTGCATAGTGAGTATTTTAATACAAATAGAATCATTAAAAATACTAAATACTATCTTATCTATTAACATTTACTTTTTATATTTATGTAACTCCATTAGATATATTTGTATTTACATCTTTAGCTAAAATAGAATGCTTTTTTTAGGGAGGTAATAAACAAAATTTATGGCATATCACCCAGCTGAAAAGGGACGAAAGTAATACAGAAATATACAATTCATTAACAATTAATTGAGTCCTACTCCTTTGGGCAAGTCATTCACAGTAGTAGGCACTAGAGATAGACAGCTTAAAACATATAAGACAGGGCACAAACATGAACAATAAGGGAGGAAAAATTCTAACAAAAATGAGGATGTATATTGATAGACTAAAATATTTCTAGGTATTTTATAGGGAAACCACATTTCTCAGCAAGAAAAAAAAAAAAAAAACTTTCAGTAATCTACAAATTTTGGTCAAAGTTCATGTCATCATAGTTAAAATGTTAAAATTCCCAAAATAAATTCTAAAAGAATTATTACAAAAGGACATAACTTGAGAGGCAACAATGTTTTATTTATACATGGTTTTCTGAGTAAACCTAACCATCCTAAAAGAGGGCCACGTGTTCTATGCTAAGAACTATCTTGGTTCATATCTCCTTTTATAATTATTAAATTGGCATTTTAGTGTATAAATCACACTTCTTTGCGTTTAATGAGTCTAAGTAAATCTGAATAAAATGATAAAAACTGAATTTCTAAATATGCGGACCTCATTAAGTCTAACCTAAATACCCTGACCTATTTCTTTATTCCATTTGTTTCTGATATAGTCTATTGAAACAATTTTTCAGGATTCATAGTCAGTGAGGTCAAGGATTCATTAACAAGCTCTGTCAACAAAACTTTGCAATTCGAAGAAGCTAAGTTATTACCTTATAAGTTATAAGAAACAGCTAGGTTATTATCTTTTTACTATATCTCACAAAATCCCAGTTCAGGGTATATTCAATGGGTTTCCCTTTGGCAAAGACATATAAAACAGTGATATTTGTCTTGCATTTATTAACTATACTCATACAGACATAATTAGTTCACTACATAAGCAAAGAATAAATAACAATACAATAGTTCGAATTAAGGCTTAAAAATCAAAATAATTTAATTCAATAACAAAACTATTAAGCCAAAGGATCAAGTAAAAATTTTAAATAAAATGTAATACACATAAAAATCAGGTTATGAAAATTTATTTTAGTAAATTCGCAGAGAAAGAAAGCAGATTAGAGGTTAACAGAAGAAAGGGGATAAGGGAAGGGGGAGGAAGGGGAAGGGGTAGAGTCTGTAAAAATAAATAAATAAAAACTGTATCAGGGAAGTGGATGTGGCTCAAGTGGTTGAGCACCGGCCTCCCACATGGGAGGTCCCAGGTTTGGTTCCCTGTGCCTCCTGGGAAAAACAACAACAACAACAAGCAAAACAATAGAAAAAACCAACTCAGAGAAGCCTATGTGGCTCAGTGGTTCCCACATATGATGTCCTGGGTTCAATCCCTGGCCCCCAGTACCTCAAAAAAAAAAAAAAAACTGTGTTAACACAAAAGAACTTTTTGAAATATCACTCATTTTTCTAATATTACTTAATTGTTAAAGGCATGCTGTTGTTAAAGAGAAGCCTCTGATCATTTTTAGATAAATCGATCTGCAATTTAATATTAATCAATAAAAGAGCAAACAATAGCAAAGTACCTACTATTAAAAGGAATTTTTGATATAGTAATTAAATGATGAAAAGGTCAACTTAAAAGTTATTATTTAATTATACTACTTTTATGTCTCACTAAAATTCCGTGGAATAAACTGCAAGTTGAGATCCTAATGCAAGAATGAAAATCAGTAAGACTTATAAATTAAAAGAAATATATTTCTCATACCAGTATTACCAGAACCCATATATCATTTCCATCACATTTACCCTGAGTTCACTCAGTTTGCTGGGAACAGAATGACAGCATTGCATGCTATATAAGCCCATTTCTTTCTTTAAAAGGAAGTGCTAAAATTAGACAATATATTACACACTAGTAAGATGAGGTAAATCCAAAAGTGACCAGCAGAACAAAAGAATGAAGTACAGCATAGCATACCTTACTAAACCATTTCCTCATTTTCCATAAAGGCAACTTTGACACACTTAACTCGGTGCATAAGCTTCATTCATTTGGCTCGCATTTACTGAATACCTATTAAATCCCAGATACTCTTCTAAAGAATGTAATGCAGCAATAAAACAAGATCTTTTCTCTCCTTGAGCTTCTTAAAAGAATGACTAATTCAGTGTTTTGCTAAGTGCTACAACAATTCTTTGAAGAAAGTACTACTATTATCTCCACAGATGAGAAAACTGAGGCTATGATGTCATTCGCCCGCAGCTGGTCAATGATAGAAACAGAATTCTTTTTCAAACAGTCTAATCCCAGAACCTGAATTTTTAACTCCTATCCTATAGTCTCCCCTGAAGGCAGTGTTTCTCAACCTTATTTTTTTTTCATTATTGTTCTCCTAAGGAGGCTTTTCAGATATTTTTTTCCTAGTCACACCACCTATGAAATTTTAATACCAAATATACTGTAAATATGTATATCTGTACTTTATGCATAAAAAGAGTAAGTTTTTTTCACCCTCCCCCACCCAAACCAACTTTCACCCCCTTGGGCCCAGTACTGCACCCACTGAAAATGCATGTTTTCTTGGGCAAGGTTTCTCAACCTCAGCACTGTTGACATTGTGGGTCAGTAATTCTTTGTTGTGGGGGACCTTCCTGTGCACTGTAGAATGTTTGGCAGCATCCATGGCCAAGGTAGGCGATATTAGGGACCTCATAGTACATAGAAGTAAATATTAACCTAATACTGAATAACTTTAAAATGAATAAATAGATAGGTAACACAATTAAGAAAAAAAATCAACATTTCAAACAAAAACCTAGTATAGTATGCTTAAGGGTAAAACACTAGAATTCCCATTAAAGTTGGGGAAAAGCACATATTTTAAGCATTAATTAATATAGTTGTATATATTACTATGCAAAGCAATTACACAAGAGAAAAAGGTATAAATATTGGAAAGAAGTTAAAATGGTTACTTAGAGATATAAGTGTATACCTAAAAGTCCTTTTAAAATCAACAGAAAAAGTACTAGAAAGAATGGGCTAATTCCATAAGATAGCTGGTTGCAAAATTAATAAATTAAAAACAATAGTTCTGGATAGTATCTTTGAACACAAAAAGGACATTATGTAAAAACTAAAGGAATCTGAATAAAGTATGGACTTTAGTTTAAAATCGTTGTCTCAAAATTGGTTCATTAGTTGTGACAAATGTTGTAAGGTGCTAACCACAGGGTAAACTGGGTGCAAGATATATGGGATTTCTCTATGTTACCTTTTCAACTGTTAAACCTAAAACTATTTTTAAAGTTAAAAATTTATTTTAAAAATCAATAGTTTTCTTACATCCAAGCAATAACCAATTAGAAATCATAAAAAATGAAAAGAATAGAAACTAAAATCTCAGAGTAACCCTTTTGGGAAACGTGCAAGGTCAACGTGAAGAAAACTTTAAAAAGTTTTATGTCTGAGGGACATAAATGAGATCTGAATAAATGATAAATGAAGAGATCACTTTGTGTCGACATTATAAAGACATCAAGCCTTACCTTCCCCAAAGTAATTCACAAATTCAATGCTATTCAATTTTTTTAAAAATCAATAATAACCCTGGGAAAATTAACAAAATGGAGGAATAAACATGCAAGAAGAGCCAGGAAAATAATGAAAAGAAAGAACAACAAGGTAAAACTACTACTATGGAGGAGTTATATCTTGTCCCTCAAAAATATGGTATTTATGCAAGATTAGACAGATTAATAGAACAGAAAACCCAAAATTTGCCAGTGGAAATTTAGATAATGAAACCGGTGATATTTAAACCATTGAGGAAAAGATGGGATTGTTTAATAAATTGGGTTGATTGGGTCAACTGCCTGTCAAAACAAAAAAACCTAAACTAACCAGATCCTCACACATTCCTTACAGCTATAATAAGTTCCAGAATTCCAGATGGGCTAAACTATAAAACTATTAGAGCTCTGTAATTACAGACTAATTGCCTTAATATATAAAAAGTTCTTAGATATCAAAATAAGAAAAATACAGACTAGTAGAAAAAGCACATGGACTGTTCACAGAAATACAAAATTAAAAATGACCCTTAAATTTATGAGAAACTGCTCAACCTCACTCATGACAGGAGAAATGTAAATTAAAACCACTAGAACTCTATATCTCACCTATGAAATTAGCAAAACTATGTGAGATCATGGAGAAACAGGCGCTCTCATACATTCCTTGTAGATATGCAAAGTGAAATGCCCCTTTAGAGGGCATTATAGCAGTATCTTTCAAAATTACAAAAGCATTTACCGTTTTACAAAGCAATCCCACTTCTAAGAATTTATCTTATAACTATATCTAGATACATGTGAGATAGTATTTGTACAAAGTTATTTAATGCAGTATGGTTTGTGTTAGCAAAAGACTGAAAATAAATTAAATGTCCATCAACAGGGAACAGGTTAAATGAATCAATATTTTTACACAATGGAATGCTATGCAACTATAAAAAAAAAAGAAAAAGAAAAAACTTGAAGAAGCTCTTTAGGCACCAATGGACAAATAATCAAGATATATTAAGTGGGGGGGAACCAACAACATATAGAACAGTATGGTGAGAGAGGGGGCACAAATATTTCAAATATATTTGAATTTTCATCTATATGCATAAAGACACTGGTGGGATTCGCGAGAAATTATTTACATAATGGTTTCTTGTGAGAAGTGGTGGAATCCGGGAGGATAGCTGGCAGGGATAAAAAGGCAACTTTTCACTACGTGACTTTTAGAATCTGTTTTTGTGTTTTTAATTTAACAATGCAAATTTATTACTAAATTTTAAGTGTTAGAAAAAAGCATGCATTTTTTTTATAAACCTCAACGAGGATAGCATAAATTTGACTACTAGAAATTTAATTATATACTCAAAAACCCTATCACAAAGTTAAAAGCCAAAGTAAGGGAAAAAACATATAACAGAGCTAATTTTTATATACAGAAAGGGCTTTCAAAAATTACTTGGAAAGATAACAGAACTTTCAAAAAAGGATACGAAAGGCAGTTAAAAAAGAAAATACATGCCTATTATGCATCCGAAGGTACTCTAGGAACTCATAATTAAGCAAACATAAATTAAAACAGGATGCTATTTTATACTATCACACTGGAAAAGATTCATAACCAGTGTGGTGAGAGCAAAGGGAAACTGGTCCTTTCCCACAATGCTGAGAATATAAATTGGTAGGCTTTTTTTGCATTGTAGTTTGGCACTATCTAGCAAAATTTCTGTGCATGCCAGTTGACCTAGCAATTTCCTTCCTAGGAACTTACGCTATAAATCTCTAGAGGTAAAATCTTACACACAAATATTCACCACAGCGTTGATGTAAATGGCAGACAGAAAAGGTAACAAACTGAATGTCCACCAACAGGTAAATAAATGTTATAATACAACCATACAAATGGTACAAAGAATGAAGAGCTACACATACTTCAATGGAACCTACAACAGAACATAATCCCATTTAAATATTTAAAGTATGTGCACACAAACTGTATATACACAAGCATATATGAGTATTTTATATTATAGATTTATATGTTTGTATGTATACAATATCAAAAGTTAGCAGCCATTATCTCTGAGGAGTGGGACACTGGTCGGGTAGAGAAGATAGAGAAGAAACAGAGAATTTTCTATTTTGTACTATATATACTTAAGTTCTGTCTAGAACATTTTCTACAACTAGTATTATTTTCATGATGGAAACCTAATAAAGGTTTTCCTAAGTAGATAGAGTGAGATGTTTAAGGAATATATTATACTGGGTAAAAAGCACCTATTTAAGTGTTACCATTAACATTACCACAAAATCTATCCTACAGACAGCATGGAAAGAATAACCGAACAAAGGAGACTTTTGTTAAACCAACAACTTAAGCAGGAAACAATACAGTGTTTTCAGACTACACAATGACAGACTAAGACCTCCCATAGGAATTAGCTTGAGGTGGCTATCAGAATCACCCAGGGGCTTTTTCTATTGGTTCATTCTGGGGAGGGTAGACAGGGTTGTTTTTTTAAAACGTACAAGGCCAGGGTCTCCCCCAGATACTGATTTATTAGGGTAGAACAGAATGGGATGCCGCCAGGCATGCTAATTCCAATTTCTTAGTTTTGGTTTTGTTTTGTTTTTCAAGAAGACAGGTAGTGATAGCTCTGTCCCATATATCACTTATGTAGAAGATTGTGTCATGTGAGAAAGGCCAGTGATTCTCAAGTGGAGTATCATGACACACACTAGGAAGGAACAAAAAAAGAATTCCTAATAATCTTCTAAAACTAGTGAATAACTTCCTTTAAATTAAATAAAAGGAAAGAGATTGAAGATTATATTAGCATCACTCTAACTTGTGCTGTGATATGCATTTTGCTATAGAAGAAAGGAGAGAGATGAACAGTGACTCAAAATGGGCAGGGGGGTGGGGTGCTTGTAGTCTGAAACTGTCCCATAGAGAATTTTAATTTTCTTGACCCCCACTAGTAACCAAAACAATAGAAAGTTTTAGTTGGCTGAAAGCCACATCAATGTCTAGAGGAGTGTGAAGACCTATATGATACCCTTTCTGATTTTACACTTACTTTGGCTTTTTTATTTTACCTATAGATACATCTATAAAAAGGAAGAAAACCAAAACAGATAGTGAAGATTTGAGTAACACTGACACTGCCTAATGATGGGAACAAAAATGATGTCAGTAGCAATAAAAGATTACTAAGTCAAAGGCAAAGCAACAATGAAAGGAAAATTTGCAATATAACACTAATTATGTTAAACATCATGTTAAAATTTATGAATTCTAAAAACTATAACTTTGGATCATAAAATAAGGTTTAAGTCCATAGGAACTACAGAGAAAAGAGAAAATAAAAACAAAATGACACTATAACCAGACAAATCCATAATATAGAACATTTTATAATTGGTCTAGATTTTGTAAGTCAATTGGGAGGGGGAAAATGCATAAACCTTAAGTGGATTTTCGCTTGGAAAAACTACCTATAAATGACATTTTTGAGATAACTGGAGAAACTGAATATAAGAGAATCTGCAATTATCTTCAATGTGATCAGTTGTTATAAATACATAGGAGATGCAACCTGAAACATGCAGGGGTAAAAGGTCATGATGTCTGTAACAAACTCAGTTACGTGAAATATGTGTGTGAGAGAGACATCTGCATAGAATTGAAGCAAGTATGTTTTTTAAAAAAAAGTTCATAATTGTTGAACCTAAGTGAAGGAGATATGGGTGATCGTGTACTATGTTTTCAACTTTCTGTTCGTTTGAAAATCATATTAAGAAATTGGAAAAGTAAAGTCAATTTAAGCTTATTCTTCAATAGCACATACTATATATTTTAATATTGCTGTGTTATTTATAAAGGACTGAAGTAAAACTTTTTGATAATACAGTATAATTTTTTTAGATTAGGCATATTTATTCTCACTTACAAAGTATTTTTAAATTGAAGATTTCACTGCTAAGTGCCCAAAAAAACCCTTTACTTCCCAGCAAAATTCATTTGGATTTCATCATGAATATCTTTGAAGCCTGTAGATATCATCTGTAATGTGTATGACAGAAATAAAACAAGAGATTGCTGAGTATAAATGATAATTGATTTATTTGATTTTTCTTAGCTGTTTTGTTTTTACATTCTTTTGTTTAACCATTCCAGAAACTGTTATATATATATAAAAAATGTTATATATTTAACATATATAAGTACTTGATAACAGAGCAAAACACCACATGAAAGAACATACATTCTTTTAATAAACAATCATTTCTCTAGAACAAAGATACATTTGCCTGGTGGGATGACTGTGTTCCAACACAAACCTTATAGGGATGCTACCAAAAGATCTAGCACAGCGCTTGCATACAATAAATGTTTTGAATGAGTAAGTTAGTTTCTGCATAAAGCCTTCTAGGAAATAACTGCATCCTTCCAATCACTTTATGACACATACGGGATTAATTATATTCTAGCTGGTAATAGACTGTGTACTCACTTGCCTCATCACTTCTAATTTATAAATTAGGAAAAACAGCATTATACAGGAAGCCAAGAGACTGTCTGGTGTCCATTCTGCCATTAATGAGGCCTAAAGTCTTTTTCATCTTTAGAATTATTTAATCTATAGAATTCTTTATATGTGAAACTTCTCAATTTTAAAATAGCCTAATATAGATTACTGGTCAACGCGCAATTCAAAAATTATTCAGAATAGTCTCCTCTTTAGTCTATCTAAAATGTCTCTCTCACAGGCATAAAACCCTTTTACTAATTTTGCTTATAAAATACATTTGATAAATTGTTTTAAATTACATAATTCTTCAAAGAATAGAACCCAAGAATGCTAAGGGAACACGGTTTAAGAAAAACATATTAAAGAAGATGAAACTAGCTACAACATGGTATCCTAGATTGGATCCTGGAATAGAAAAAGAACACTAAGTGGAAAACTGGTAAAACCCAAGTAAAGTCTGTAGTTTACTTAGTAGTTCTGTAACAATGCTAATTTCTTAATTTTGATAAACATACCATGGTTATTAGAAGAAGCTGGATGCACGTTATAAGAGAACTTTCTATACTATCTTCGCAGTTCTTCTGTAAATACAAAATTTTTACAGGCTAGGGTTGGATCTGTTTAGTTTATGTCTAGACAACACTTAAGGAGTGAGGAGGGATAAGAAAAGGAAAACAGCCAGATGTATGATTCAAGCTGCTCTAACTTGTGACTAATCTTTCTGCCTATTCTCGGAGCAGTTGGCACTTAGGGTTCTGCTTGGTTTGTACAAACCTCTAAAAAGCAGGACTTTTCCCCCCCTCCCCCTTAAAACCTCAAAAGGAAATGGCTTGTTTCTCCTTGGGTTTTCTTTTCTTTCTTATAATACAAAGCAAAAGAGACTAGACCAATGGTGTAAGTTTAAAAGCTGCAACTCTCAGTTGCCAATGACAGAAAGGAAGAGAAACAATGTCTGAACTGTTTTACAATTCTACCAAAGAAAGTATTAAATCACCTTTAGACGGGCTGGCAGAGAAACCACAAGAACCAGAATCAATAGCTACTTATTTCACTGTGATTTGGTAAAATTCATCTATATATATCAAAGAAGTCAAAAGTTGGAAAATACACAGAATATTTGTTATAATCTTCCCTTTTCCCCATCAGTCTCTGCTATTTCTAGTTACTCCCAAGTGTCTCAGGTGTCCTAACCCACAAACCAGATAATTCTCACCCTCCCCAACACAGGAAAACCATTTGCTTTAACTCAGATTAAATAACAAAAGGAAGCAATCAATCTCCTCTCAAAGAAATGTCTTTACTTGTTTATCAGTTGCCTGCTGTGAAAAAGATCTGGGTACAGATAACAGTAAAAAATTGGATCAAAGTTGTTCTGATATATGTTAATGCAGTAAATTTACTTAATTTAAACTAAAAGAAGTTTGAATTATGAAGTACTTTAAGAGAAATTCTGCCTATTATCAGAAACAAAATATTACTGAAATGGTCTCAAGCAACTTTCCACTGAGTAAGAAACACAAGTGCTCTCAATACTGTTAATGGGAATTTAAATTAGTGCTACAATTCTGGAGGGCAATTTGGCATTTTTAACCATTCTCTTCTTTTCAAAATACTCTCTTCCCTTGGCCTTCTGTAACAGGTTCCTCTCTTGATTTTCCTCTTATTTTTCTTGTCTCCTTTGCTGATTTTTAAATGCTGGTGGGCCTTTAGAGTTAATGCAAGGCCATTTTCTTTCCAATGAGTTATACTTATCTCCTCAAGAGACCTTATCTACTCTGTGGCTTGGATTATCTTCTACATGCTGGTAATTTCCGAGTTTCATTCCAAATTTCTCGCCTTAATATTCCTCTTCAACACTCTGAACTCATGTTCTCCTCAAGAGCACCCTCAAAAATGCCCAGCAATCTGGATCCCTTGCTAGTCAGTTCATTTTCCCACGCTCCAAAAACGACAATAGCATTTCACAATTCCGGGATCCTCCTCAAAGCCTGAATATCCTCCTCACATCACCCTTCATTCGCAACAGAAAAGACTCACTGTGTAACCCATGGAGAATACAAAAATCATAAAACAACTACATTAACTTTTAGTGGTAACTGTTTATACCTCAGTCAGCATTCATCCGTACCTCCTTTCTCCTTTCTAAGGTTGACCCCTTGCTACCTATGCTCTCAGCACCACAATGCTATTTTGCCTTCTCAGGAACCTTGCATTATCTATCAATTTCCCATTCTCTCATTCATATTCTCCATTTTCAATATAAAGATTCACTCTATGCTTGAAAAATGAATCATTATTTATCAAAGGAAATCCAACAAGTCTACTTGTAGGGGTTTATACTAAAGACCAAGAATATCCACCCTAATGTTTTCTAAATAGCTAAAAACTGGAAACAACCTACATAGCCAATAACAGGAAACTGATTAAATACACTGTAACATATTCGTACTCTAGACTACAGAGCTAATAGAAATCTCACTTTCCATTGCAGTGAAAAATACAGGCCATTATATATTTTGTCATAACTTACAAAAATGTGTGGGACTGTGAGTATTCTCGCTATCCTGATTTTGTGATAATCAGGGTAGGCTAAACATTCGCTATATTAGAAACCATCCATGTGTCCCCAGACCTAGTTTTTCTCCCTAGGTCTGGTTTTCGGAATTCTGGTGATGAACTAAGCCTGATTTATTATATGACCATTCTGTATGGGAAAAGACTGTAACTTTGGGTATCTTTGGTCAACCTTGAGAGATATAGCAGGGGGATGGATGTGGCTCAGGTGGTTGGGCGTCCGTCTCCCAAAAGAAAAATATAGAGGGCACGTGGGCCACTAGGCCCCATGCACGGGTGCACCGCCAGACCCCGCACTCAGGTGCACCGCCAGGCCCCACGAGCAGGTGAGCCATCAGGGCCCTTCCGTGGGTGAGCCACCAGGCCCCGCGCACAAGTACACCACCAGGCCCCGCAAGCGGGTGAGCCACCAGTTCCCACGAGCCACGCAGCAAGATGATGACATAACAGGAGAGTGACACAAGGGAGAGTCAAGACGAAACGTGCCGAAAAACCAGGAACTAAGGTGGCACAGGGGGTAGGAAGCCTCTCTCCTACATCGGAGGTTCCGAGGATCCAATCCCAGTGAAGACAGGAGGAGAAGGATGAGAAGAGAGGGCAGGAAATGGACACTGAGAGTTGTCCAGCGAATGGACACAGAAACAGCAAAAACGGGGGTGGGGTGGGGTGGGGGGGTGTAAAAATGGATAAAATAAATAAATAAACCCTTAAAAATGTATAGGGGAAGAAGATACAGATAGTTAGTAGTAATAGTTTGACAGATGCTCTTTCATGATTTGTTAACAAATGTTTCACAACAATACAGGGTGTCTGTGGGGGGGTGATGTGTGGGAGCCCTGTATGATATTATGCATGTTTGTTTTGTAAGATCACAATATTTGCTGAATACTTACAGTTTATGTATGTTCATGTATGAATGATATACTTCAATAAATTGTTTTTAAAAAAAACATGTGGGAGAGAGTTTAAACTATAATGTAAACTATAATCCACACTTGGTGGCAATGCTCCAATATGTGTTCATCAATTGTAACAAATATAACACACTAATGATGGATATTGTTAATGTGGGCAAGTGTGGGAGGGGTAGGGAGCAGGGCATATGGGAATCCCCCATATTTTTTATGTAACATTTATGTAATCTAAGTATCTTTTAAAAAAGAAAAAAAAGAAAAAAAAAGAAATGTCACATTCACAATTTATAATCATGTGAAAATAGGAGGCTTCAAAATAGTAAGCATGTTAGACCCCATTTTAAGAAGCATGACATGTATTAATAAGCTCAAATAATTCTGGTTACTAAAATGTTCAATAGTCTGGGTGATGGGATTACAGATGGTTTTTATTTTCTTTTTACTTACCTATAATTTCTGATTTAGCCAAATAAATATGTATAAATTAAAAAGATTCTACCGCATTTACAAAACAAAGAAAAATCTAAATATTGAACAAATAAAAGTACAGTATTAAAGAACTAATAAGGGGGGCGGATGTGGCTCAAATGGTTGGGCGTCCGTCTGCCATATGGAGGGACCTGGGTTCGATCCCCGGGACCTCCCGGTAAAATAAAAACATATATACAGAAGGCGCATGGGCTGCCAGGCTCTGTGTGCTGGTGAGCCGCCAGGCCCCGGGAGCCAGGCAGCAATATGATGACAAAACAGGAGAGAGACGCAGGGGAGAGACAAGATGAGATGCTCTGAAAACCAGGAACCGAGGTGGCGCTGGTGGCAGAACACCTCTCTCCTACATCGGAAGTCTCCAGGATCGAATCCTGGTGAAGACTGGAGGAGGAGAATGAGAAGAGATGGCAGGAAACAGACACAGAGAAGTGCCCAGCAAATGGACACAAAACAGCAAAAATGGGGAAGGGGGGGTTTAAAATGGATAAAGTAAATAAATAAATCTTTTTAAAAAATGAAATAAAATTAAAAATAAAGAACTAATAAAATTGAACCATAAGGATGAAGTATACAATTACAATTATTTTAAATTAAAACATGGTCTTATCTGGGAAGAAAAAAGGTTTTTGCTATTCAGTAAAGTTTTCTAATTTGAGTTCTGATAAAACCTACTCTAATGCTGGGGTGGCACCTTTATACATAACAGCCAAAAACTAGAAACAACCTAAATCTTCATCTATAGGATAATAGATAAAGGGGAGCAGATGATGTGGCTCAAGTAGTTGAGTGCCCACCTCCTACATGGGAGGTCCCGGGTTCAGTTCCCGGTGCCTCCTAAAGAAGACAAACACGAGCTGACATCAAGCAAAAACAATGAGCAGAAAACAAGCAAAAACAAACAAGCAGTGAGCAGATGTGGCTCAAGCAGTTGAGTACCCACCTTCCATAAAGGAGGTCCCAGGTTTGGTTCCTGGTGCCTCCTAAGAAAAAAAAAAAAAAAAAAAGCAAACAGATAACAAGCAGACAATGA
>JAQZBX010000823.1:0-95264 GCA_029593785.1 Cabassous unicinctus
ACCCTCATGTAATCTGATAAAGATTACTTACAAAAACTATATATTGCACAGCACATTTAACCTTAACTAATGAAAGCTTTGGCACAAATAGAATTTTCTGTATTGTTACTTTTATTCAATATTGTACTGGAGGTCACAGAGCAATAATGCAAGGAAAAAACAAAGGTGGGAGAGAAAGTAATAAATCCTATTCAGAAAAATACACTATTGTGTATATTGAAATTCCAAAGGATTCTGCACATGACCCATTAGAATTAATAAGTGAATTTATCAAGACCACTCAATATAAGGTCAATACACAAAAATCAATTTCACTTGATATATTACAAAGGAACAATTAGAAGCAAACTTTAAGAGTATCATTCACAGACATTATGCTGAATGAAAAAGCAGACACTAGAAAGCATATAGTGTGTGATTCCATTTATAGGAAGTTCAAGAAGAGGCTAAACCAATTATAAGACAAAAGAAAAATAAGAAAAGTGGTTATCTTCTTTGGGGGGGGGGCAGGTGCCAAGGAGTGGGTGTGGTGGTTGCCCAGGGAAGAGCATGAGGGAAACTTCTAGGCTGGCAGAGTGTTCTATATTTTGATAGAACTATGGGATTCCATTAGTCAAAACTCAATGAATTGTGCATGTAATGTGAATCTTACTATAGGTGCATTTTATCTCAAAAAACAAAACAAAACAAAACTGCAAAAGAATGTTGATTCTAGTTTGTAGGTTTGCTTTGTGTGGTAGTCTTTATTGACAATTCTGAAACTACTTTTTTGTGTATCTCAGGCTTGTGAAAATGAATAAACACACTGAAAATAATGGGGATCACATTTTTCACTGACAAGAAGGGACCTAAGAATATGAAGGGGAGGACTAGAATTTATGTTGTATGGTTGCCTTGGAATGAATATAATATTTCAATATGTGTGGTTAGGCGATATATAATACATAGATGGCTAGATAGAGTGATAAATATATTGGTGTATAAACAAATATATTACCTAGTTCTCTCCTTTCAGAAAGCCTAGGCACATGTGCTCTCCTAGCACTCAAATATTCATTTATAAATACTATTCTCTACTAAAAGTACACTTATGATTCAAGAATGTCAGAGTGCTAAAAAAAAATGTGAATAGATGAATCTGGTTCAAATATGACCAATCTGGCCAAATCTTGGGACAACTTGAGCATGAAATCAAATAGTAGTAGTAATGGATCATAATCTTTTAAATAAAATATGATAGAAAAAAATGAATACATGGCAGAGAAGGGGAAACTTTTTCTTACAGTAGAATGCTGTCCAATTAATATAGAAGAAATTATGAATTTAGAAAATTATCATGTATGTAGTAGTAGTAGATGAATATTTGATAAGGAATAGGATATTTACATGGTACCTTCCCATAAATTACTTATTAATTACAAAGCAAAAAATAGATGCTTTAGTAGAGAAATTGATAGGCAAGAGCTTAATCTATGACCAAAGTTAACATTATCAGTATTGGAGTAAATTTACTGGACACAACATCACTTGTCCAGTTTTCCTGTCCCTCCTACCCAATCTCCTTCTCAAAAGCATAAACTAAGGATAATAATGGGGAAAGAGCAGGCAAACAAAAATTGAAAGACATTCTGCAAAATAACTGAACTTACTAGATTTTATTTTTCAAAAATGTCAAGGTTATCAGAGACAAAGAAAGGTTGAAGAACTTTTCAAAAAAAAAAAAAGAGAAGTGAAAATGAATGATCCTCCAGTAGATGTTGAACTAGGGCAACAAACAAACAAACAAACTATAGAAGACATTATTGGGAAATCACTAGAATTTGAGTATGAATTGAAGGTGGTTCAGAAAAAAATAAAATGAGCGCGCGAGAGAGAGCTTGAGAGAGTGCAAGATGGTGCAAATGTAATAAAATAGAGACACCTGGAAAATCTAAATTGTGGATGTTTGGGAGTTCTTTTTACCATTACACAAATTTTCTGCATGTTTAAAACAATATAAAATAAAAATATAGAGAAATATGCTTTAAAATACAATAAAGTTAATCAAATACTTAGGAATAAATATTTAAAAGTTCAAGATCTCTACACATTACTTAGTCAAAATTTTAAAAACCTAAATAAATAAAGGAATATACAGGATTCATAGGTTAGAAATTTCAATTGTTTGAAGATGTCAGATCACTCTTAAATGTTATAAAAATTCAATGAATTTCAAATCAAAATTAAAATTTTCTGTAGATGAAAATACTGATGCAAAACTTATATGAAATAAAAGGTCAAGAAAAGCTAAAATAATCTGAAAAGTAAGAACAAATTTGAAGAAATTATATTACTATACTTAGTAAAAAATTACAGTATTTATCAGAGCATAGCACTGGTGAAAGAAAAGACAAATAGACTAATGGAACAAAAAAATATAGAAACAGACCACATCTAGAGGGTCATCTGATTGATGACAAATGTACCACTACAATGCAATGAGTATATATGACCTTGCAAAATCTGGCACTGGATCAACTGAATATTCCAATGGGATAAAAATGAACAACTTTAACCCCTATCTCACACTATACACAAAACCAAATCCAGATGGTTGTAGAACTAATTGCTAAATGTAAAATAATAAAACTTATTGAATACAGCATAGAAGAATACTTTTATGATCTAGGGGTAGCAAAATCATAAAAACATCTCACAAAAGCTACAATTCATTGCCAAAAAACCTGAAAAATTTTACTTTATTAAAATTAAGAATTTTTTTTAACCATAAGATACCATAAGAGATGAAAAGCAAACTACAAACTGGAAGAAGATATTTGAGGTCCATATTTCTGATATGGGACTCACATCAGTATATAAACACAACTCCTACAAATTGATTTAAAATAAGGTAACCAAACAAAAAATGAGAAAAGTACTTAAATGGACAGGTTGCAAAAGAACATTACCTAAAGACCAATAAAAATGTTAAAAAGTGCTCTACAATATCAGTAATCAGGGATATGCAAATTATTTCCTAAACTGAGATATGACTAGCCACAATCACAGTAGGGAGAAAATTCAACCTTATAATGACTGGAAGTATTGGATAGGAATTTTCATTCATTACTGATAGGAGCTGAAATTGGTAAAAACAAACAAACAAACAATCAAAGAAACAAAAAAAACCATTGGCACTTTGGAGTATGGGCAGTATGTACTAAAACTAAACACACACATAACTTCTGATTCTATATATTTTATCCTATGTACATATTCAACAGAAACCCATATAATATATAAGTAACAGCATGAGTTTTCAAACCAGGAAAAATCAAATATTGTTAAACATAGAATGGATAAATAAATGGTGGCATATTTGTTTAATGAAATATTATACATCAATTCAAAGAATGACTTCCTGCTAATCATAACCACATGGATCAATCTCACAAAAATAATTTTGAGCAAACAAAGCCAATCATCAAAGAAAACACACTGCATGATTCCATTTACATGAAGTTCAAAACCAGGCAAAATTCCTACAAAGATAGAAGTCAGAATAGTGGTTACATTTTAGGAGTGATGACTAAGGAGCAGCATCAGGGAGAATTATTAGTATAATAATTAGCTTTTCCTGCACATGCATATTTAATTTTATGCCTTCTTTCTACTAGATCATAGTGCTTTCTGCTAGTGCTGTGGGTAGAGGAGACATAATTTTGTTTTTTGACTTTAAACCATCTCCTGCTCATAGCAAAATGTCTGTCACATAACAAATCAATGACTCAAGCGGCTTTATATAGCAATAAATCTTTGCTGAAAGACCTGGTAACATAATGATTTAAGGTCATGGCTAGGAATTTGATTCCCTGAGCTCAAAGTCCTGCTATACTATGGACTACCTATGGGATTTGGGGCCATTTCTTAAACTTTCTGAGCCTCAGTGTGCACAGTATTAAATGGGAACAGGTTATGAGAGTGGCTATCTCACAGTGTTGTAACAATTACAGGAAATAACAAATAGGAGAACTTAGAACATTGACGAACATGATAAATACTCAATACATACTCAGTAATTGTTGACATTGTCATAGCTAATATTTTTCTGTGTTCCAGTACTCAGTACACTAACTGGAAGATAGAAGCTGTGGAATAAAAGATTACACATTGCTGTCGAAATGAGAACTTACAGAAATAGTATGAAAATGATTGAGAAACCTGGCCACTGTTGTTTGATGAGGTGAAGAAAACAAGTATGACAAATAAAGACAGCTCTGTAGGATAAAGTTACAAGTTGGAAAGGTGGGGAGAATTCCGTATCAGTGGTCACAGAGAGCGAAAAATTACAGAAATAGCAACAAGCATGGTATCTGAGAATTTTATGAAGGAATGGATATATAAAAAAAAACAAAAAAGATAAATTTGTGGATCACCTCTTAGTTCTTTCTTGTAGTCATTTTATAATGAAAATTGCTTTAACATTTTAAAAACAAATTTTGCTAAAACATTGTATTTCCGCACACAGTTTCCATGGGAGAAATGTTCACCTCAGAAATTAATAAGGTTACTTAAATTTTAAGGCTGAGATTCTTCTATTGTCAATTTTCCTCTCTCAAGTTCATTTTTCCCATCACCATTCAATTATGCTTCTTTTCTACCATCTTAAAACCAAAAGCAAAACCAAATAAAACCTCTTGACCCCACTTCCCAGTGTTCTAATTTCCCCCTCTACTTTGAGATAATCATCCCCCAACATTACCTATACACACCCTCCACAATTTCTATACTCTAATTATTTCTGGAATCCACTACAGTCAGATTTTTCTCTCCTTGCAATTCCAGTGAAGCTGCTTTTGTCAAGATTGATTCAACGGTCATTTCTCCAACTGCATCCTAGCTGGACTCTCAGCAACAGTATTTACCAAGTTAAACACCCCCTCTTCCTAGAAACAATTTATTCACTTGATTCTAGGTGATGGCACTTGCTGGGTTTTCCATCTGTCTCTCTCCTTATTTTCAATCTCTTATGGGTCCTCCATCTCTCTTAACGTTGCAAAGCCACAGAGACTTCTTATTGAAATGTTCTTTCTCTAGCTACACTCACTCTCTTTGTGATTTCATCTCGTCTACTGGTTTTAATCTTCAACATGCTGATGACTTCTGGATTTGTGTCTCAAGCCTACGCTTCTATGGATCTCCCCTCCTGACCCACAAAGTCCAGGAATGCACTTCCAGGAACCAACTGGACAGCTCCTTTTACCTGTCTAATAAGCATCCCAAACTTAACATGAACATACATCTGTCAGCCCCCTACTCCCCAAACTTCCTTTTCCTACGGACTTCCCCGCCTCAGTTGATGCACCCTCCAGTTCCTCAGGCTAAAATGTTGGAGTCTTTCTCTCGCATTGCCATACAATACATTAGCAAATCTAGCATCTGGAGATGCCTTTCCTCCTGAATCGGTATTTCCATAATTCAAGCCACCACATCTATCACCTAAATTACGGCAGCATCCACCCTGGAGAAGCTTCATACATCTTACCTTTTATTCTCTTCAGTTTCTACTCAAAGTAAAAACCAGGATGATCTTGTTAATATTTAATTTGAATCACATCAATTCTCTGTTCAAAACTTTTCTAGGTTTTCTCATCTTACTTCAAGTAGAAGTCAAAGTCATTTCTTTGCATGTCATGATCCTGTTCTTGGCACCTGCTGCTTCCTCTACATGGTATGTTCTTTCTTCCTGTCTTCATATCTTTCCACAAATAATGCCTTGTCAGGGAAGGACCGGCTCTGATCACAATATTTAAATTTTCATCCCTCAATCAACAATCACTATCCCTATTCTCTGGCTTCATTTTTTTCTGTAGTGTATATTATCATCCAACAGAATGCATAAAATTATCTTAGTTAGTTTGCTGTTGATTTCTTTGCTTATTATCTGCATGTACTAACTAGAGTAGGAGTTTATTTGATGGAGAAGGAATTTTGTCTATTTCATTTTGTATTGCATTCCAGTACTTTGAGGATGTCTGTAAAATAGAAGATTATAACATATTTGTTGAATGAATAACTGGAAATAAAAACTGCACAGCAAAAGAGAGAGAAATCAATGATTTAGAAGATCAGATGGGCACAAAAATGGAGAAATTGGTTTCTGAGACAAGTGTTCTTTTATTTAATAAAAGGAAAGGCAGAAGATATGAGTCCAAATGTAGGCATGTCTGTGAATTTGGAGTGGAAGGATGAGGTAGTACCTGTCTGATTGGTACCATTTCTTAGAGTAGTGTATGGCAGGGTCACCAGTTGAAATAAATTACATGTAAAGCTTAGAAATGATGGATTTTCTATTTTAGAATCAAAGGGCATGAACTAAGAAATTGGATAAAATAAAATCAGTGGGGATATAGGTATTTTCAAGAAATGAAGTAAAATCATGTAATGGCAGCATCAAGGAGAGAAAAGTAATTTCAATTGCAGTGAAGCAAACTTGTAACTACAGGGAAGAGAAATTTGCCTAGGGCTGCCTCAATAGAAGTTACAGAAAAGGAAAGATGTATGACTTTTCTAGAGTTGCATTACACAGAAAGAATTTACAGTTTTACAATAAAGTTTAGTGGATAGTATGCTGTATATTTCTTTAAAAAGCTTGAGGCAACTTGTACATATAGTTACACCAAAAAACAGAAAGTTTAGGAAAAGGAAACAAGGAAAAGAGCAGAAAACTACTGCAGGAGCCCTGCATTGAGCTGATGTCTTCAGGTACTGATGTGAGATCTCATTTTCCTGGAACCTAAAACACAGGTGGAAGAAGAAGGAGGAGGACAAGGAGTAAACGGAGGACAAAAAGGATGAGAAGAAGAAGGAGGAGGAATCTGTGGAGGAGCACAAGGATGAGGGGTAAAAGGAGGAGAAAGAAGGGGAAACGTGTAACTTCATTTTGAGATAAACTTTCTGTACTGCCATTATTGTAAAAGGCACTTACACTTGAGGTCCTGGGGAAAAATAAGCAATCTTATCAGGCTGTTGACTACAAAATAAATTATTTGAATAACCATATCTTAAGGCCACTCTCGCTAATATCTGGATGTCGGGTATTACTCCTAATCATAACACAGAAGAGGAATGTTTTTTGAGCACCTGAGAAAATATTCTCAAGTTATTTTGGTTCCCAATGACTTAACCTAATATAGGAATATACCTCAGGGAACCTGAAAAAATGGTAATTAAAATATTTGACAGATTCTCAAAGGTGACATGTTTCAAATGGCCTTTGAGAGAATTTCTCATTATATTGTGAAAATTTAAGATCTATACTTATGATATTGTCAGGATCAGTCCACTTAATAGATATGTCTAAGAAACAGACCAAAATTTATTCTTGAAAGGAAATATGAAAGCACGGTCAAACAATTGAGGCAAGAATTTGCTGAAATCCTGAAGAACATTGCCATTTAATATAAAATTGACAGATTTAGTCTAAAACATCTTGAAATGTAGTAAAAAAAAAGAACCAAATGGCCTCTGTGGAACATGTATTTATTCATTTTTAAGACTGAGTTTCCATCAGATGTCAGCTGTGAATTAAATGAAAATAGCAACTATTTAATGAATACCTCTGACATGTCAAAATCTGTCTACACATATCATTCTATCATCATAGCCACATAAGGCAGACATATCTTTGCCACTCATACTTTACAGTTGGGGAAACTGAAGCTTATAAAGGGAATTAACTTGACTAAGTCACATAATTAATGACAAGGCCAAACTGGAGAACAGTCATGACTTGAACACTACAATTTTCTTTGAATTAGTTGAATAAAGAAACTTTGAAATAGTTATTTAGTATTATCCATATTAGTGTGAGAACAGATTTTCATAACACAATTTTGTTTTAGTTTAATTGATAAAAATCATAGTTTTGACAGTTATTAATCAATTGCTTCAGAGATTTCTTCATTCTGTTCCCATTTAAAATAATAAAGCAATGCCAACAGCAAGAAAAAAGATGTTATTCTTTTTGGGTGGTATATATTAGAGACATACATTTGATTAATATCTATATGAAGTTGTTTCAAATGTACTTGTTAAAAGGCTGACAAGAACATAGTCATTTTAGGTGCAATATAAATTTTAAGATAGGATCTATTAATACTTTGGTCAACTTGGATTTTAGTAGTAGCTTTATAACACAGGGTGGAAGAATTATTAATACTTAGAACTTGTACCAAGAGTCTAAATGCTACCCTTAGATAACTGACAATGGGAAATTATTGGGAATGTGAGTGTGTGTTTGTGTTGTGGCAGAGCCGTGAGCATAGTTCACAGAAATATCCTACATAACTCTTCCTTTTTTTGCATTTCATGAACTGAGGGCTCAATGAGCATGAGATTTTCATTTATCTCAGGTCATTTTGTAAACTCTTTGTTTTTTTCCCTTATCATATCCTTAGATATTTGGCATAATTGTTGTTGCTTTCCAAAGCCGTTGTGCACATTTTTTCCTTCCGTTTTCATGGCTAGTGAAGTCCTTTAAGTTTGAAGCTTTAGGTCTTCTAAAATGGCAGGATGAGGTGCTCCACAGACTTACTCTCAAATAAAACAAGCATGACTAGTGAAAATTATTTCACAAATCAACCTTTTAAAGTCTCTAGAAATGGTCCTGAGGGCATCCAGCAAATGAAGAAACATGAATTCAATAAATCTATTGAATCTCAATAAAAACACCAAGAGTTTGATATAACTGAGTCATGACCTGCTCCCTCCCTTACTCCCGAACTCCCACTTCAGTGCAATGGAAGTTCCATTCTGGGAAGTTTGGACAAGAAAGCAGGGCTTCTTCTGCCCCTAGCTCCAGTTAGGGGCTATGGTATTTCTCCAGGAGGAGCAGGTCACCATCATTTCTCATCTCCCCACCACCAGCCACCTCCTTGAGGCAGAAGATAAATTCCACGTGAGTGTAGCCAAAAAGGTCTAAGTTTCCTGTCTTCCTCCACCCTACTTGTAGAGTGGATGCTCTACCCCATTTATAGCAGGCTGAGAATTCTGGAATTCCATTCACTCTTGTCTCATCCTGGGAGAGGCAAGCTGAGAAGACCAAAAGCTACTATCCACTCAGAACCCTACTCACAAAGCAGGAGTGTTACTCTAATGGGAACAGGTCACTGTCCTGACCCCCATATCCAGATCAGTGGCTCAGAGATTTCCCCAGTGGGGAGATGAAGACTATGATACCATAGAGCTTAAAGCTCTTTCCTATGAAACAGACTTAATTTGGAAGAGAATGTGGAATATTAAATCCTAAGGGTGCTGGAGGAAATGATAGAAATTTTGGTGGTAAGCAATTAAGAGAAGACTGGTAGGTCCATGAAAGCAACAAGATAAACTGTAGGACAGTGAGTTTACTGGAGAGAACCAGGGAAAGAGAGCTAAGAAACACCCTTATGGGGTCAGAGCAAGCCTCAAATCTCTGCTGAAAAAGAGCTCAATTTATTTGGATCAAAGTATGGAACAATTTATATCCGAGGACATTATCAAAACATAGTGCAGTCATCCAGAAATTCATGGGGCCTAACAGCTGGGTGTGATACCAACAGAGGCAAATAGCTTAGCAGAGATATCAGGGAAATCATGAGTCAAAGAGAGTCCTGTTAAGACCACTTTTGTTCTGTTTGCATCCCTAAGTCTGTGTCTTCTGAGGAAGGACATCAGAGATTTCAAACTGCTGAAGAAATAGACATTATAAAAATAGTCCAGTCAGTCACTGTGACGGTAGTTTTGACAGAAGCATTGTGTACAGGAAATAGAAACCCATATCTGGAGTATGTATCTTTCCAGTAAGAACAAATTGCTGTCCCTTCCATGATGGAAGTGGTCCAATGTAATCAGCCTGTCACCAGGTAACAGTCTGTTACGTGTGGCAGGGGGAAGGAGTGGGGCATATGTGAATCCCTTATATTTTTGTGTAACATTTATGTAGTCTAAAGCTTCTTTAAAAATAAAAAAAGAATGAAAAAAAAGAAAAAGAAAGAAATGAACGGAAACTTATGGAAATGTGGGATACTTTTCAGCAACACATGTGTAAGGGGAATACCAGAGGGAGACAAGAAAGAAAAAGAAGCAGAAAAAATATTTTAATGGCTAGAATCTTACCAAATTTGATGGAACACATTAACGTACACATCCAGTGAGGCCAATGACGTCCAAGTAGGATAAAAACAAGTAGTCCAAGTAGGATAAAAGATCTTCCCCACACTGGCAAGTCACACAAAACATGTTGAAAACCAAAGACAACAGAAAATCTTGACAGTAGCAAGACTCATAACATACAACAGTACCTATAAAATTAACAGCAGACTTCTCACGAGAAACAATGGTGGCTAGAAGGTGGTAAGACGACATAATCAAAGGATACACCATTTCTATGGGGGAAATGTCTAGCTTTGCACTTTGTGCAGCCTATAACATACCTCCTGTTCTTGTGTGGTTGTCAAAACAACAGTATCCATTTACTCAGACCTATAGCTGATCTGGCATCCCAGGACACGATGCAGTATAGCAATATCAGCACCTTCTTCCTCTTTCAGCTTTGACGCTGGGTTCTCTCTTTTCTGACATCTAGGGATAGTCCTTCAATTTCTTTAGAATGCAGCTCAGTGTGTATGTGTGTATGTTTCAGCATTTATAGTGTATTGAAAAACTTTTTTAAAAAGGAGGGCTTTCACAATGCTTTGCAACGTGTTCCCATGTCTTGGATAAGAGATTATGAGCTGATTAGTTTTATACGGAAGTTTTTTGCAGTTATAGAAGTGTACCTCTCAGCTTTCCTTCAAGAGAGCATGTCACGAGGAGCACAGCTGACTCACAGCCCCAGAGCTAACCCTCTGGATGCATCTCTTCATTCTGCAGAGGCTATGCTTTCCCAGGTTGCTCCCAGTCAACAGTGAGACAGTGAGGTACTTCTGCAGCCCCATCACGCATCCGCTATCACCCTGGCCAAGACTTTCTTAGGAACAGTCTGCAGTGTGAGGGCATGCCCACCTTCTCCATCCCGCTTCCCTCCTTTCATAGGTTCCAGGCCTACTTCTGATCTGTTCTGTCTCTTTTAGCATTTATCTTTTACAGTTTTCAACCCCGCCCCTCCCCCCCCCAAATCTCTTGCAAGTCTAATGTTAGCTTAGAATTACTTCTTGGAATAATGGAATAAAACACCAGGTTTTGCCTTCTTAAAACATGGTTTAAAAACGAAGGGGGTGTGGAGATATAATCTTCATGTGCTATCTGGTGGATAAACTAGTATTAATAGAACAATTCCCAATTCTGACATTAAAGTCTCTTAAAATGACTAATAAACATTTCAAACTATATTTTTTAGTAAACTGTAAATTATCCTATATATGTGAGGAATCAATTTGCCTACTTTCATGCAAAAACAGTTACATAAACAGTGTCGAACACTGTTTAGGTAGGTGTAACTTAAAGTTTTACCTTTTAAGGTAAAATACCTTTTAATGTGGCTCAGTGAGGAAACACTTGAATATTTCACATGTCAGAATGTATCTTCTAAAAGTCATGTTGCTTTTTTCTACCCTATGGAGACAAGAGGATCAAATGAAATTTAAAAAGAAATGGAAAACTAAGATCTGTTGAGTGGGTTCATGAGAGTGTGATTCTAGCAATGGTTTTCCAGTTTTGTTTTGTTTTTTCCAGAATATGTGATGTCACCTTGTGGATTTTGGATTCATTGGGGCCACCATCATTGCATGGGCATCACCAGATATCAGGAAACAGCATGCTGTGTTCAGGTGCTGAATCTGGGTATCCTCATATCATGTAAGTATTTTGGTCCACCTGTACACATGTACTGCATGTACCCGTACAGGTATACCTGCAATTTGCAATGACAATAGAGATACAGATGAGGAAACGAAACAAAATTTAAGAAAATGAATCAGCTAACTTTGTTCTAAGGAAGTAGAAAATTAATTTTGTCATTTAGAGAACTATTCTTTTTAACAATAAATGCATCTATGCAAAATATGAGCTAAGTTATTTGTTATATAATGTCACTTCACTTTGTCACTTTTTGTTCCTTTCTCACTCCTTGGTTGTAAGTTATTTATTTGAAAGATATTATGTACTCCCTACACATCTAAGTTATGACTGTTTAGAACATCTTTTTAGATGTTCTTTTAAATGGCAACTTTGTGTAAAATCAATTTCATAAAGTTGAGTGAATAGGGCTACGATTCAGGATGTAAATTAAAACCGCGAGACAAAATGCTCTGCAATTGAGAAAGCTCTCAATTTTCTCAAATAGTATAGCAACTGAATTACAAAAGAAGAGTAGTTTAAAAAAAACAGGCTGCCCATTCATCATCTAAATTAAATGTACTCCAAAAGATTTCATGCAACTTTCTAAGTTTATTCTGTATGTATAAACTAATTTGGGTGACAGACATCCAGTTGCATTGATATATCACTCTAATTACGAAAGCATTCAAGTTAAATTTTAAAGAAGATGCAGTAAATTTTGAAAAACACAAAAATATTATATTATGAAAAGAGAACTAGTGAGGAGGAGTCAGTGTTGATATATTAATCACTAAGGGACAGTCATTTTAATATCTTTGGGACTAGTGTAAAAATGACAGTAACATACAGAAAATCATTTTTTACTTACTCAAATATTCATTATTATAATAGATAAAATTTAATTACCCATGTTTCCTTGAAATATAAATATTTGTGAATAATGAGCTATTCTGTAAAGAAATTTTAGCTTAAGGAGCATTAAAAATGAATTATTTACATAAGTAATTTTCTCAGTCTTTAAATATATCTTAAGCATTTTTAATAACTGAAAAATAAGATTTAAATCTCTATATACAGATGATTTTATATGTACATATGTAATTAATTTAAACTCAGAAATTATCATATACTAAGACTATGACTCAATAAACAGAGTCATATATAATGATGACGGAAAGCTAACAATTTTGGAAAACAGTATCTTATATCAAAAATGTATTAATAAGTTTAATCTAAAATTTCTTTCTTTTTTCCCTCAGGCTCTATATTCTTTTTAAACTCCATTAACTGCTAAATTCCTGAAATTGCAAAGGACAAAATGAATTTCCTAAAAAACTATCTCTCTTTAGGGTAGTGATAAAAGTCAAAGTAAATGAGCTAATAAGTTTGCTTACAGTTTCTTTCTAAAAACAAAGTTGTTGTTTTAAATAACCTCTAACCATGTAGCTCCAAACTTTGCAATTTCTTGTTGATTCATCTATCAAAAGTATAATTATGGAAATGAAACATACTTACTTCAATTAATAATGAATGATTTGAATTGTAATGAGGAAAATGTGATTATTTTGTGGATTTTATATTAAACTAAACTGAAATTACACAAATCAATGTTATTTTATCTAAATAAAAAAGCTCCTAAATAAAAATGTACACTAAATCCTAGTTTATTATGTTCATAGAAAAACTAATATGTTGACAAACACAATAAATGCTTTAGAAATTGGGTGCTTTAATTAGAGTATTTTTGCAATCACATAGGAAATAGCACATTTATAATGTATATTTTGTTGAATGATCTCCCTAGTATAGCAGCAGAAATATATGACTTCCTATCCAGTACTATTAATAAATAAAATGATCACCTGATGTCTAAATGAAAGTCGAATTGAAAATTTATTAAAAATTTCAAGACAGTGAAACACGGGGGAATAACTTTTTATATAATAGACATCATCGTTAAAAATTTTAAATTATTTAAAATAAAATAGCCATGATTTAAATGTAACAAAATGAAAGTTAATACTTACATGTATTTTGACTTTGAGAAAACAGCAAGTTTCTTACTTGGGAATGCCTTGATTATTATCTACTGCTCCCCAAACTCCTGAAACAGTGGCTGGTACATAACAGGCAGGCCATAAATATTTATAGGATGAAAGAATACACGAATGGTCAAAACATATTTGGGGAATGATGGTACCTGTTTCAGTGACTTTTCCAAGTGATTTAAGAATACCCTTTTGATGGAAAAATAATCTTTAAAATCATTTCTTATTCACGATTTTCTAAAATACATTACACACTTCTTCCCTAATTGGGGGGAGGGGTATGAGACATGTGTGTATGAGAGAGAGAGGGAGAGAGGGATAGAAAGAAAGAGAGAACTTTTCTTGCATTGAAACATAGCATTTTACATTATAAAATAGTATTTTGCTTTCATTTTGATTATATCCTTATCATAAAATTCAAACAGGCACAGTAAAAATGTTGCCCAGCAAATAAAAAATTTAAAAACCTATTTCAGCAGAAAAGAGAGAGAACAATATATACAAAGCTATAAATGACAGCATTCTGAAAGCAGGTGATGAGAACAAAAATGTATTAAAGCAGGGAGTGGATGTGTTTCAAGCAGTTGAGTACCTGCTTCCCACATGGGCAGTCTGCAGTTTGGTTCCCGGTGCCTCCTGAGAACAGCAACAAAAAAAGCAAACAACAGGCAAACGGGAGAAAACCAACTCAGAGGAGCCAATGTGGGTCAGTGGTTGAGTTTCCCACATGCGAGGTCCTGGGTTCAATCCCCAGCCCTGGTACTTCAAAAAAACAAACACAAAAAACCAAAAAAAACCAGAGTATTAAAGCAGTCACAAGACAAATCACAGATGTTGGATCCATTTAGTATCAATTCAATAATATCAACAATAATTCTGCACTGAACAAACTAATATTAATAAAAGATGCATTTTGTTTAATGGATTTTGGCAATCAAGAGCACTTTCCTGCATTCTAAACACCACGTTCTTGGCTCTGCCGGATATTAGGGATTTTGTAAAAGTGAGGATCTCTTGTTGAATGAGAAATTATATTGACCTTGTGAAAAATAATCAGGATTAATGAAGAACCTCAGGGGTGTGAAAATGACTCTTGCTTTTACACCCCGCAGCTTCTCTGGTTGGTGCAGGTGGGCTTGGCCAATTGCCAGCCATGACAAAAAATAAATAAACTTCAGTTTGGGTGGTCAGGGAAATTCCTTATGAGGAGCTCACACTGTTTTAAGGCCCTTGTTAATTTTCATGTCAGCAATCAAAAGTTGAAAATTGTATATTTATTTATATAAATTTTGATTTATAAAATAAATATTTTATTGATTTGGGGACAGTATAAAAGTTGAAAAATTTTTTGAAAGTACAATACATGTTTTGTAAGTTCTGTTGGTTATTTTTTTTCAGAGTCATATAAGTGGCGACTGAAGAGTTTGCTTCTACCTCTTTTGGGTTCTGTAGGCAACATTTTATGAGTTTTCTTTGCTGTTCTTTTTGAATGGATTTATATCATTTTCCCCATTAATATTAACATGTTTTAAAGCTCCATTTTTGATGGGAGTGAAGTCTTGCTTGAGGCTTATTTGACCATTTTTTACAAGCAATAGTTGTTGTATTATCTGTTGTTAGATTTCACCTGAACCAATTCATTTCTCTCAACTTCCACAGTTCAGAAGAGGTAAATAAACTTAAAACCAGCCCAGAGACAACTGAGAACACAGAAGACAAAATAAATCCAGCATCTAACTAATAACCAGCAGCAGATAAAGTACTATAATTTTTATTTCAGTACATTAAATGGAAAACACAAGAAAATATGCAACCATATATTTTGGGAAAAAATTGCAGGTTATAAAATTTATGGAATGTAAAGCAAACACAGACTTCTTATGTGGAGTAATCAGCATTGTGCAAAGAGGAAACATGGCATTAAAAAAGGATTGTAGAATTAGGGTCTCCACCCTGTTTTTGTAAATTGAATCTATCTAAAATTTGAGTAAGTTTTCCTTTTGAAGCACTACCATATATCACAGCTAAATCTATATATCCACCCAGAGAAGCTAATTTAATCCATATGATGACTTTTGAGATACAATTACACCTGAGCATCAATGTTTATGAAAGAGATGTCCATTTAACATCATTAAAAACAAAAACGCAATGTTAACACATGAGCAAACAATATACTAAGACAATGTTAGGCAAAAAGTAAACAAAACAAAAATAACCCCTCCCAAAAAGAACAAAACAACCCAAACCAAAGAAATAAATAAGAAGAGGAGAATCTTAAAGAACAAGAGATAATAAAATAATCTTGAGATAAACTGTAGCAGAGACATTTACTTTTAGAGTCAGCTCTTCAAGGAATCTTTCCCTCGCCTGTCTTCTGCCCATTCTTCTCAAAATAAAGCAGACCCTTCTAGATGGCTTTAGATTCCTATCACCCCCTGCCTAGTCCTAGCACCAAATCAATGCCTGTGTTTTACTTGTGCGTTTCCCCCATTGTACTGTGACCTAATTGAGATAAGGTTCCATGTCTTCCTAATGTCTAGTTTAGCATGTAATAAATGCCCAAAGCATCCAGAATAACTGAGCCTTTGTGTGGTTCAAAATAGCGGTCTTAAAGATATTTACAATTCATAAGCTCCTGATAGTATAATTTCGATGCATCCGATAGTTTGCAGAGTTTACTTCAGTACCAAATTTATTAACATATGAAGGATTACCTCAAGCCTCTTCTCTTATCCTTCACCCCCAACACACACATATACACAAACACACTAATGATATAATGTCTCTACTAATTTTGTTCCTTAGCCTGAGAAATAAAGCCCATGTGCATTATGAAGAATGGAGAAAGTGTGAAAAGTAGAAGGTTCAGGATGTGAGGGAATAGAGTAAAGAAGAAAATACCTTTGAGAATGTTGCTGTATTTGGTCAAGGTTCTCCAGGGAAGAAGGACCAACAGGAGATGTGCGTGTGTGTATTTAAGCATTAAAAAATAAAATATATGTATATATCAGCACTATGAAATGTACTGTAGGAATTGGCTCATGCAACCGTGGGGACTGGCAAGTCTGAATTCCAAGGGCAGGTGCCAGTTGGGAACTGGGAGAAGGTTCTGATGAATTCCCCAGGAGAAGCCAGCCAGGTGAAGTGGAGATAGACATTCTTCTTTTCTGACTGCTGAAATGGTCAGATCTCCCTTTCAGGTCTTTGACTGATTGGGTAAGACGTCTCTCATGGCTGAAGGCAATCTCCTCAGTTGATTGTAGATGTCATCAGCCATTGATGCAATCTACTGAATAATGATTTAAATCCACAAAATACCCTCCCAGTAACAATCCGGCCAGTGCTTGCTTGACCAACAAATGGACACCATCACCTGGTCAGGTTGACACATGAATTTAACCACCACAGTTACTATGGGATTTGACTTAGAATACTTTAAAAATTTTTTACACTAGCACAATTTAGAAACTTGAATGTCTTTTAAAACTAATACTTGAGTGTGTTGCTTTATGAACTTTTTGCAAAGTATGGGCCATGTGAGACTCTGGTTTTATTAGGGTGATATTTGGTGGAGGGTGAGGCAGGATTTGGGACTTATGCTGCAACATGCAACTGCACCTCAAATTAAAAGCCGTGCCTTCAACTGAGTCAAGTACCTAACTCAGGGAGAGGCTACGAATGATAAAAGTTGATCAGATAGAGGCCAACGTAGGCTTTAGAATATAATGAAAAAACCAACACTAAAATCAGTATTCCATGTTCTTTTGTGAATTCATGGTTTCGAACTGAACACACACACTCAACTAAAGATGTTTAAATGAAACTGCATGGATTTGTAAAGTGAAATCACTTTAACTTGAATAATAATTATTAAACAGCAACAAAAACAAAGAACATGCATTCAGTGCTTTCTTTGTGCCAAACATCGCTTTAAGCATTTTATGTCTGTCAATTAATTTAATCCTTTTAACAATCCATTGACTTACTGCTACTAGAGTCATTCATGGTTAAGGAGACTAAGGCACTGAGAGATTAAATAATTGGCTCTTGATCAAACTTCTATCAAGTTTTGGAGCAAGGATTCAAGCCTGACCAGTCTGGTTTCATCATTCTTACTCTCACTCAGTACACTATAATATAATATTTCCTAAGAAACTAGCACCTTATTTTCGTCCCCTAGAAAAGGTCCATGTCAGACTTGATGGGATTAGTTGAATGTCATTTCCCAGCACCTTCAGTAAAATACAGATCCTCCAAGAGGCCTGAAAGCAATGGTGGGGCTTGTAAATTTGTGATCTTTGGAGTCACCATAGAGGTTACCTTTACCTAGGAAATAAAGACATATATAAGTAGCATGTGCCATGGGCAGGAGTGGTGTTTTTGACTTGTGTTTGGCACCTGTCAGAGGCTGAGATGTTCTGGGGTGAAATCTGTGGGGTACAGCATTATATATTATCCGTTTACATATAGCTATGGTGATGTTTTGTAGTGAGTTGCCTCACTATTCCTGAATGGATGAATAGCAGTGTGTGGGATGTCTGAGAAACATGTCTAATGTAATAAAAACATGTCAACAAAAATGGCCATGGGCCCCACTTCTTTGTTCCAATGGACATGTCTACAAGAATGGGCTAATTGCCAAAGAGCATAGCACCAAGCCTTTGAGAAGTAGAAATGGCTCAACCAGGTTCATTCCATAGAGAATTATGGTAAAAAAAATATTAACCTCCGATTCCTCAAATTCTACTGGTGAGGTTAATCAGAGCTCAGAACTTTTCAGTCCCTCTGGGACTGAAATCTGAGCATTAATTTTTAGCAATTGGCTAAAGACCCACAAATACATAGACAAAAGAATAATGAGTATTATCACCTACTTTCATTAAATAGGCCAAATAGCAATTTCTTTGTCTTTCCATGAGCAATCCATCTAAAGAAACATTGATTTAGAATATTGTATCATTGTGGAAGCCCTTAGTTTTCCGTTGAGGCTGAGATTTATGTAACTTAGCTGAAACAATTCTGGAGTTGGTGTCTGCTGTGCCTGCCAGTGCTCATACACAGGAATAGTCACTCTTCAGTACAAGCCTTTGTCTGATAATGTTATTTTGGTGATGTGCAGCTTTGTGAGGAAATAATGAAAAGATGAAAGCTAAAATATATAGTAGCACAAGCCAGCACTAAGGAAAGTGAGCAGCACATTTTAAAAGGACTGTTGTTCAGAAAGGCAGCAACCGTTTTATCGTGGGATTGCTATGACAAGTCGATGATGAGCAGCGGTGGTCTCATTGCTTACCCCGAAGCCCACGCTCACTAAGGAAGGGAGTGTGTGGCCAGCCCAGGAGACTGAGAGAGAGAACAACCCTTCCATCTCCTGAGAATGTACTAAACACCCACGCATTCTGGAAAACAAATACAAACAATATCTTGTTCCAACTACATACGTGTTGGAAAAAGAAAGTGAAAGTCAGAGGTAAATTAATGAATGGAAACTAGAAAAACGAGCTCTGCACCACCTGTGACATTCACACCAGCACCAGATTAATTGATTAAAACTTGCATCCACTGGCAGCTGTAAAGGAAAAGAGAACATAATCTGCACATTATCCTGTACTTTTTGCCCTCGGAAGCAACCCTTTTACTTACTTAGAGATCAACCTAGCACTTTTCACTGCAGACCCACGAACTGCTTTACAAACGTTCATGTTGATTTTACCTGGATTGACAGATATGTCTCACAGCTTGAAGCAAATCACATGCTGTAATAGCTGATTCACATTCTTTTTAAAATGAACATGTTCCATTTAAGGGAAGCGAGTGCTTGCCACAGAAACTATCTGGGCCATCTGCTAATTCAGTGATTGCGTGAAATTGTGAGAACATACTATGGACCATTGTACTTGGACTGTTTCCTCCAAATAGTCCCTCGGCAATGGGCCCAATAGCCTAAGTTAGCAAACTTTAATAATAAAGAAGCAAGTTTAATAATAAAAAAGCAAGTTTCACATTTGAGGTGTGCTGTGCATATTTTCATTTCTAAAGTCCTACTTTCTCTTGACAGAAATGAGATTGTCATCTAAATCTAAGATGCTTTAATCCTTATAGTAGTAAAAATAAAAATCAATTCTGCAGAGTTTTGTTTTTGTAACTTGTAAAAGCACACATGCTCATATTCACACATGCCTTCCTTTAAAATAAGTTTTTAAAGAAAATGTTTGCATATGAATTACAGAAAAATAAACACGTTAAGTACAAATGTGTTTACTCTGCCAAACACCCAGATTGAATGACCATGAGCGGGCACCGTGCTGTGATTAGGCAAGATGGCAGTGACACCATTGGCTCCAGCATGCTTCTCTGCACTGGGAAACGGGAGCCGCTGGTTTTTAATTTGTCACTTATGTGCAGTGAAATAATACTGAAAATAATATCTTGCCATAAGTTAATATTCTTACAGTAGCAGAAGAAAAAGAAGTCCATAAGTTATTTGTATTTTAGGAGAATTTAAATAGTGGTATGAAACAGAGCAGTGATTTCATTCATCACTTCACTATTAAAATGAAAATTCATTCTAATACTTATGCATATTTAAATAGATAACATGACTTTGTAAAATTATTCAAACAGCCTATTGAAAGGCCTATTGAAAAATTAGATTCCATTTCCCAAGAACTCCAAAACCACCGTAATATGAAAACTTATATTACAAGCAAAGGATATGATATCATTTCTTTTCTTTGAAAAATGAGTGGGTGGAAATTATAAATTTCTTATGTATATATCCTCTCAGGGCAAGTCGTATCATAAGTTCATTAGCACTATGGCCATGTTTCACACTTTTGATTTAGAAGGTTATGCCTCTCAAGAAAGGGCACCACATCTGCACATTCTATAGATGCCATCCAAGAGCCAGTGGTCAGCTGTCCACTACAGGAAAGGACCGCTGGGAAATCATTTGAACCCCTCTTTCCACTATCCTCTGCCACCCATTTCTGCCTGCATGCATCTCCCTCAAACTTCCCAAAGGGTAGAAAATCAAAATATTCTGAGTACCTGTTAAGCGCTACATACGCTCCTGGGCACTTCACTCATAATAACTCTGAAACTGATTTCACATTTCATGGCGAATAAAGCAAAAAGTGGTATTTAAATAAAAAAGAAAAGAAAAAAATAGTCCAGCATGCTTCTTGTCTGACACAGACATGTTTATCATTAATTGTTTTGAGAGAAAATGTGTCATCTAACAGTCTTAAAGTAGATTGTACTCTTTTGTGTTTGCTCTGATTTTCTACAAGAAAAATATACGTTTTATAAATTTCTGCATTTGGTTAAAGTATACTCCATGGGTGGTAATTTATTATTAGAACACATTTGGAAATATCACAAATATATTATTGACCTTGATACCACCCAGAGTGTCTGTTTGCCTGCTGCACACAGAAACCAATACTGAGTCAGGAGGATTTCAAGAAAATAAAGAGTTTATTGCATGGTTGGCCAGCAAGGAGACAGGAGGCAAGCCTCAGATGAGTCTCTGAGCTTAATGGGTGCTGGGGTTTCGTGCCATGTGGGGAAGGTGGGCTCAAGGGAGTGGCTAAGGGTGAGGTGAGATGGCCTGGCCGATCCAGATTGGGAAATGCAGGTTTAAATGGAGCATGCTCTGCTGCAATGATTCCTGGTCCTAAAACAGAGGTCTAGGATGCTCTGGGACTAGAACCGGTTAGAGCTGGCTTCAGAAACAGTAACTTTCCTTGCAAGGCAAAAAGCCTCCTATGAGTAAACATGAAGAGGTGGGCAGTTGAACGAGAGCTTCTAGAAACTTCTACAAACCAGTAAGGGAGGGACTGCTTTGCAAAGTGGGCTTGTAAGTGGCAGTCTCAATCACCTTTTAATTCTAATTTTTACAAGTCCAGTAAAGAGCGATGCCGAGACCATAGGAAGTGCTCACCATTTTCAGTGAGCGTGTCAACATCCTATCCCAGCCTCCATGGTGTCTCCTTCCTGCAGGGGCGGGAGCCCAGCACAGGGTCTGCTTCTTACTCATCTTTGTAGTTCCCACAGCATCGATCCTCGACAGTGTCTGGGTTAAACTTTCCTTGGTTGTTTAGTCTGGTTATATATGCTGCAGATTCTCCATTTCCTGTGGGGCTCAGACAGAGGTACAGAATTTTAATGAAGCCTATGTTTTCAAAATAAGCTTCTGAGTCTGTTTTTGGAAAATTAACAAATCTTCTAAAGTTTCAGGAACCTTTGTTTTAAAGACAGAGAAGAACTAGACAAAACAGCATCGCCTTTTCCCTCTAAAGGGGAATTACATAAAATGAACACTAAGCACTTTCTTGTGAAACATTGGCTTGATGTATTATGTATTAATGTGCTGTATTTTTCTGTACACCCTGTAGGTCAAAAAGGGTTATAGCAATCTTAGTACTGACTTCTTTTTGTACTTAACTGAAAGTAGCTTTTGAGAATTAAGTGTCACAGGATTTGTAACTAAAATTATGTCTGAACATGGGATACATGCTGGGACAATCCCTGCTAAAACCTTAAATACATCTCTTCTTCACGTTTATGCTGGACTGTTTGGAAAGTAAAAGATTATGTAAACTATATACCATAATTTAAAAATCCAGAATGCCTTCCAACTGGTAAATTCAGGATATGAGGAAGCAATGCAACTCTAAATTGCTCCGGAACTAAACTGAAGCTGAGTTAGTGACTGCTTAGGATCAGTTTTATTTTCATACCCCACAGCATTTTCAGGAGCTATGTTTTCAAGGGTTGGATAGCCAGTCCTTCTCTTCAAGCAGCCCCTTCCATTTAGATTCTTTAAGTTAATTCTACTTAGGGATTCTAGGAAAGCTACTGAGAACCAGCTAAGGTAAAAACAGGCAGCTCTTCCTTTGGTTGACACTTTCCTATCATTATCAAGGTTAAGAAAGATTCAAAATCTAAGTTAAAAAACGTTTGAGTTAGTTCCCAGCTATGCCCTAGACTTTAGAGTACCTGGTAGTGCTAAAATGAGATTTTCCAACAATCTCCAAGGGCAAAGGTTTTGAGGAAGTGCTACTCCACAAAGGGTTAGTCAAAATTGGAATCTGCTGAGCTGCATCTCACAGTAACTGCAGCCACAGACAGCTGCCTTCAGTTTCCAATTGTTTCCCTGAGATGAAGATGGGGCAGCTGTCAGTCAGGAAAGTTTCAATTGCATACAATTGACCAGGAACCACTCTTCTCTCCTGGAAATCCCACTAAAGGGACTTGGGAAAGCAGCATTCTCTTATACATTTCTAAACAAAACAGTGAAATAGAAATCTTTCTACCTAAAGTTGCAGAAATAAAACAACAAGAAATATATTCTCAATTTGTTTGGAAGCCACACAGTTCTGTCAATAATGTTTACGTCATTTAGATCCAATTCCTTGGATAAATTAACAGTTTTTATATGTCTAGTTTACATGGGCTCAGTTATAGGTGTAATAGAATTAGGGTCACATAAATGGCGCAGGCTCAGATCTGGTTTTGATTACCAAGATTTGTAGAGTATGTTTTTGTGTTTAACTCTTACTGTAACCTTGTCAGTGAGTGTTTGCATAACCTCTGCCTCATGAACGTCAAGTTTCAATTCCCTAACTTGCTTATATGCTTTTAATTTGTGTCTTCCAGTTCCTTGCCATGGTCCTGCTGTTCTTTGACACGCTCCGCAAGGCAGCATGCCTGCACAGCTAGCTTCCACATGGATGCTGCGGCCATCTACGGAATTCAGGCAAGAACCCTTTTGGAACTTCTCAATTAAAGCAAGTTTCTAAAATTTAACTTTTAATTTTACAAGTAACAGGGTCTTGCAGTTAGTAACAGACTTCAAGATGGCTTTGTGACCAGTATTACAAATACTGTTAATTTCTTTCAATTTATAATTAATTTTATTTAAATGACATTTATTTAAATGCTAATGATAGAACATTTTTAATTTTAGAATCAGAATTATTCCCTTTACAATCATATTCTTTTCTCTGCAAGACAACTGTCACGTTTTCACCAGAAGTGCATTTGCAAGTTAGTAATTTGTACTTATGGCGCTAGATTAAATAATTTCCTGTTGAGTGAATGATGTTTGAAGGTTACAATCTTAATTGGTTTCTATGGTTTTCTAAATGTATACCTGATATTTAAAAATAGAAGTATTGAAAGCAGTCTAAGAATAAGCAACGAAAATTGCTACTTCTTGACTCTGTAAGATATAAAGGCATAAAATTCAACCAAGTGACATATTTATAAAATTGCCTTTCAGGGAGATTTTCAAGTATTATAAAATGTTTTAAAAATCATAACACTAACATTAGCACCTGTGAAGAAGCAGTAAGACAAGCGCTCTGTGAGAAATGCAGAGCTAATTACTACCTGTGCTAAGGTGTGCCATTGCAAGCTGGCAAGTTATGGAAAAATGGTCCTGTCTTTACTCAAGATGGTCTTTGAAAAAAGTTAAAGGTGGCAGCATATTATCCGTGTGAGAAAATAATTTATTCTCTTCTTCAAAGATATGCTTTTGATATATATGAATCTTTAATATGAGTTTAAATGATTTTTTTGTAGTGGTTGTAAGACTACGAAGCCTGTAAGAGGCAAAAGTGAGAAAGCGGTTTTTCTGCCTCCCAATGCCTGCACGGAGTGGCCAGCCTCAGAGAAGAGCAGTGAACTCTTCCTCTTTCAAGAATCCAAAGTAGAAACTAGCACACAGCGAGAACGAAGGCCTTCATTACTGCACAGTGAGAACTCTAATTCTATGCAGAAAAATTATCGTCAGTGTGTATCTTCATCCATGTTAGCAACTTCTTTGACAACCAAAATATTTGAAATTTCATTGGTCAAAGTATCTACTCCTCAGAACATTATTTGGATGCTTATTGCCTGTGTTTGCTTATGTCCACCCCAAAGGATGTAGGACCACAGAGCTCCTTTCGTTTCAGATGTTGTATTTTGCTGTTCACTGTCAGGTGCAGGGAATGCTCTAGGATAAAGATGACCTACATCCACCAATAAAAATCCTATGCTTTATAGGCAGGCGAAAGCCAGAGGCTCCTCACAGTAACCTCTTCCAAAACATAAGGATGGAAAGAATTGCAGAGTGTCTGGCAAAACGGACAATAAAAACTCTCAGACTACCTGAAATCTCACCCCTCTCACATCCACCCACATGGAGTGAATATTTTCTCAGTGCTCTCTCCTTGGCTATTTCTGTCACTCTCTGAAGCATGAGGATTCCTGGGTTGCACTGAGGACAGATTTTTAATTGTGAGAGAGATAAAAAGATCATTTGCGATTTGCACACGGAAACTCTGAGTTTCTGAATGCCTGAATATTTCACTTGTGGGATGGATGGGGGAGACATAGAGAAAATGAGAAAGAAAGTTATGAATCTATACTAATTTACAGATAAATAGTTTTTGAGCATCTGTTTTAGTTAAAATAGAACCCAAATGATTTATAAAATACTGAGAGAAAATTAAATATAACTCTTAGCTGTGTATTGCTATCTCTTAAAGAAAAATATTGAAGTATACTATTTTCATAAAATTAGTAAGTGAAAATATGCTTATATTAGAAAGATGCTGAAGAAATGCAATAATAGATCCATAGACTAAGAAGAACAAAAGAAGGATTGGTAGTTCATAGCCACATAAAACAGTTTAAAAAAAAAAAAAAGATGTTAAAAGGAAGGGAAGAAGTAGCAAAGTAAGTCAGGAAGCAAAAAGCCTTCAGAGATGAAAAGCTATTTGTGGCTTGGAGGGAGGTATAATTCATAATCAGCAGAAAGCAATTTATATTACAAACTCTTTAGACAGAACTACTTTGTAGTACTTTCCTGATATACTTTTTTGGTCATTTGTTGGTTTTGTTTTCAGATCCTCTTAATAAAAATATCCTCTCAGTTTTAAAGTGATATAATTTACACTGATATATCTAATATTTCCTTTTTTGTTTTCCAAATCTTCTGTTAAAAATTTATTTACCTTATATGTGAATCAATAGCTGATATGCATATTTTCTGTCCACTGCTATGAACAAGCCAAGCTGAAAGGAATCTCAACTTTTTCCTGAGATACTGCTTTCAACATTTCAGTCCATTTGAACTTTTATTTTAGAATTTTTACCTCTAGACTAAGAAAAAGAAAAAAGATCTCATTTCCATACGCAACATGTCCATACAATAAAGTGATTGACTTCAATGAATGGTCTTTTTCAAAGTTCACCAAGTGCTGCGCATTTTCTCCTCTGTAAAAGCCTGTGTATCGCTCTCTGTAGCTGCCTCTGCATCTGCCTCTTCCCTGGCACGGAAGGGAACGGGCCGTGGGGACGCTGGGTGGGCGGCTCACAGCCGAGGGCCAGGAGCAGCCCGGGGGGGCGCGGGGCGCTGCCCAGGACCCCTCGCCCGGGAAGCACTCCAGGGGTCCGTGAGCGCTTTACTTTCCCTGACCTGTAACTGGAACCTAGCATCCCCTTCCTTTATGAATGTCTGTGATAAATCACAGTAGTGTTCATTTTATCACGTTGCAGTTGTTGCAGATCTGGAAAACTCGCTTCCGCTCATCCATACCCCTGGATGACGTTGTATTTGGGACCCTCAGATCTTTGAATGTCTGTAGCAGGCGCCCAGAGCCATTCAAGTGTTAGGTGAAGGGGTTTCACTCTGACTCCTTTTCATCCCCAAATTACCTTGTCTTTCTAAGACTGTGTTAAAGAGGAAATATGAACTTGATTAAGGCTCTCATCCTTTTGCAGTTACAGCATTTACAGGTGTAGAAGCTTTACTACTTCTTAAAACTAACTTACTATGCATTAGCTTCATCTACATACAAACAACGCCCCAGGCACTCACACACCTGGAAAGAAAGTAAACCCCAATGTGCACTCCAACAGGAAGTCTTTAAGCTACCATCTTCAGGCATGAAGAACTGCAGCATGAAGAGGCATTTTCTTTTCCTGTAGAGTCTTTCTTTCAAAGCAGCCGTGTGGTCGTATTTTTCTATTTCTGACCTGGCTCCTGAATTTCCTTTTAGAATAAACGGTATCATCTAAAAGAGTCTTGGCCACGTATGTATTATGTCCCTCCGTTTGAATGCCTAGAGTACCAGAGGAATGTTAAGGAGTATCTTTTATCTGCTAGATAGAGTAGGGTTCCATTTCCCCGAAGAGCCTCTGCTGGCTTCCCATTCTGTGTTCAGAAGGTTCCAGCAATCTCCGTAAACGCTAACTGGCATCCCTTTTATCCCAAACATTCTCTTTTAGTGCCCCTTTATTTGCCTTCCCTTTCACTTCTCTCTTAAGGACCTGAGGTTTTCTGAGCCTGCTCTTATCAGTGGGATGTTGCAGACAGCAGTGAGTGCAGCGTTTGCTATTTTCCCAATTGAAAAGGTAAAACTCATCACTGTGGAACGCTGCACTATCGTTTTGAAACCCAGCACCCAGCTTCAAGGTTTTATAAGATTGACGATGCTCACCCCAATTCAGAGTTCTGGTAAAAAGATAGTTCCACATTATTAAATAATAAAGAGAATGCCTTTCAAGGTTAGGGCGAGTTTCATTTAAAAATAAACCTCGTGTTATTGCAGATGATATAGATCTATTATAAATCTTGTGTTTGCTGGAGGCGGTATAAGGGGTGATGACAAAGGGAAAAGCATGTCTTAGCCGGTTGCACTGTGTGTGGGGTTTTCAGCTGCAGGAATGATGGATTCTTCAGAGCCTGGGCTGCAGGGTGGGGGGCCTGGGGAGACAGGCTGGAAACCGCGCCTTGCCGTGCCCTGCCGTCCGGTCCTCCTTAGTGCCATCCTGTGATCTCATGTGATAATGAAGTAATAACTCACATCATCCGGATCACATAAATTACTAATTAAAACACTTTGAGGAATTGATGGGTCTAGCATTTACGTCTAATGTGCTGAACTTTACCACCATTTAAACAATCGTCTTCCTTTCCTGTATCGCTTAAATGGTTCCTTTCCATCACACTTTGAATGGGTCATAGAGACATGAGAGGACTTCAGGAATCAGACATACATCTTATAAATCCCATCTTGAAAGTACCTTTAAAATTTTCTTAGCCTGTTCTGATTTAATGAGACATTTCTCCCAGAACCATCATTGACGTAATCGGAAATTTTCCAGTAATTCCCACAATAGCAAATCTGCTTCTCTGGAGTGGGGGGCAGCTCCTTTAGAGGATTCCTAAGCAGCACAAATATAAAGATAATGAAACAAAATCACATTTACATTTGTGCAGCTTAAATATTTTGAAATTATTACTAATCCTAAAAACTTTTTAAAATTTTTGTGTTGTTTTTCTTTACTCAGTATGCTAAGCATTAACATCTCATGTATATCTCATTCATGATATTTAATACAATAGTTCAAATATGCCATTAAAAACTTGTTGCCAAAGTGAGTTGGTGAGTTCCGTGAAGGCAAAGACCAATTCCTACATTCCCTGACAAATCTCCTAGTACTTGATATAGAGTCAGTGTTCAGTAAAAGCCCCTTGAATAAAGAAAGTAATATAATCATCCAAAAGATTCTGTAATCAGAGAAATAACATAGTAATTTGATAGAAATCCACAAGTTTTATAAGCCACATGACACCAATTTTATTATTTCATATAATACTCAAGCAGTTGGATATGTTGGCATATGAATATATAAACAAATAAATAAAAACAGAAATAAAAGAAAGTTTATGGTTAAAGCTATAATTTGTGAAGTTACGTGTTATGAATACGGTAGGATGCTTTTAAATTTTAAAGGCATGGCTGACAACAGTAAAATTTTTCAAGAGTCTAGAATTGACACAGTTAAAATGGGCAGGAGGAGGTGGGTAGAGACAGTTATATCTATTCTTTGGCGGTAGCTGGGGATAACGGGATTCGAGTACTCAGGAAATCTTTGTAAAACTCTGTAAAACTAGAATTGTTCTAAACCAGGGAGATTTTTGTCCCTGCAGGGACAATTTGTAACTGTCTGGAGATATTACTGCTTGCCACAGCTGGGAGGGGACGCTACTGGAATGTAGTGGGTGGAGGCTAGGATGATGCTAAACACCCTACAATGCAAAGAACAGCCCCACAACAAATAATTATCCAGTCCAAGCAATTGAGCTCCCGCCTACTACATGCGAGGTCCTGGGTTTAGTTCCCAGTGCCTCCTAAAGAAGATGAGTAAGACAGCAAGCTTACATGACGGGGAGGCATGGTGACCTGACACAACAAGATGACACAACAAGAGACACAATGAGGAAAACATAATGAGAGACACCACAAAACAGGGAGCAGAGGTGGTTCAAGTGATTGGGCCCCTCCCTCCCACATGGGAGGTCCTGGGTTTGGTTCTGGCTACCTCCTAAAAAGAAAACCAGCACACAAATGCAGACACAGCAAATGCAAACAACGAGGTGGAGGGGAGGGAAATAAATAAATTAAATTATTTTTTTAAAAAACAAACCCTGACCTAGAAGTTCGCAGTCCACAGAAAATGCAGTTCTTCTCTCTGTGCCCTTTCTGTAAAACTGGAGACAGTGAACTAGAGGAGCACAGCACATTGGTTTAAACACATTTTTAATACTTGATTAATGAACGCCTCCAAACAAGTTAATTATTTTGATACGTCTTGCTATTAAATTACTTCTGAAAACTAGATTCTAATGGTTTTGCACATATTAAAACTGAATATTCACCGGTTTTCTAATCTGTTATACTTTATGGATGTTCTTTTATATAACTACTATATATTGGAATTAGATGTTTGCTGCTGGAATGAAGGGCTTTATTTTACTGATTTTGTGTATTATCTAGTACAACACGGAAACCACAAAGTAGAATACATCCGATTTTCCATATGCAAGAGGAATTGCATACCTGTTTCCGCTACAAAAAAAATTAAAGACTTTGATACAATTTGTGGTTAGTCTAGCTGTAGAGTACTGTGGAAGAGAATCTGAGAGGGGAATGGTATATTTATATTACTCATACGAATACATCTAGAACTGAGGCTTTATCACTGAGTTGCGGATATTGTTGGCCAGCAGTCAATATCATAAAAACGGCAGTCATGAAATAGACGTTTATGCCAAGACTAATGCAAGTGTACAAAGAAGCTCAACATTCTATTACAAAAAGAAAGGAAGAAGAAAGGACTCTTCCAGAACTGGATCAAGCCAGGGAAAGCGAAAGTGGACCTAAAGGCCAAAACAAACAGAGGCAGAATCCAGAAGCTGCTGATGGCCTCAAGACTGGCCTCCTAAGCACGAAAGTCAGGATCTGTCTTCTCAAAATATAGAGAAGGAAATTCCTTCCCTTTTACGTAAGACTCAACCACCTCTGTAGGTGCAGGAATGAATTTTGTAGACCCCAATCATCTGCTTCACTGAGGAAATCGTTACATCTTTATGAACGAGAGGCTCAGATCATCACAAGGGTTGGTAGTGGAAAACACACGTGAAACATGGGGCCATTTTAGGTCCAGAGGCAATGGGGTAATTTGCAAAACAAGTAGAACTCAGTTTGTATTCATTTACTCATCTTAAGTGGAGGTTTCCCCCAGGTCATAGCCTGCTTTTAAAAAGTTTAGAATAGGCTCACTAATCATGTAATCTATTCTCCAACAAACATTGCTGTCAGAAGGGAGAGTATTGGTAATTAGAGCAAAGTGACACCTCCCATTTATACCTAATAGAGGATCTAGATAATTCCTTATCATGCAAAGAATGAAGACTAGAGCTAAAGAATATATATTTGACCTTCACCATAAATTTAATTTTTTATTAAATTGTTATATTTATTGGTGCTTTCTTGTTTTTCCCTAAATATATTTGTTCTTTATAACATTTTTTGGAGAAAATATCTGTGTGAAAGTCTCTTATGAGAATTGACAATACAGAATTCTCGTAGGGTAAATGGTCTCCAAAAATTGGTGTTATTTCACTTTAATTTTCTGGCTTCTGTTCTATATACATGCTGAGATTTAGCACATTTTTAGTGAATTTTGCTTTGCTTAAAGCTATTAGTTGGAATTACATGTGGACAATTATTTATGCATTACTTTCTAACCTGTAGAGAGAAGAGAATACTATTTTGAAATAAGAATAACAAGTCTCAAACTGAAACAACCCCCAGAGCACAAAAATATCTAATTGGAACTTCATTAAATCTTTTCACAATTACTTAGAATTTGTTGGATGACACATTTGCTACAAATCATTGCTAAATAACTTCAAAAATGAGTTGGTACATTTCTATTAAGCAGTCTTAATGAACAACTCAAGAAAGTATATAAGCCAACATTTTATATTGCCTTTTTCACCCTTCCTCCGCTTTTCCTCCTGTGGTTTATTATTTTTAAAAATTACCAGTTTTCACAAATGAAGAAATTGCTTCTAATAGAATAATTTCTCAAAAGAATTTTGGTTACACAGCGGTCCCACTGGCCATTTCTTGGGGAGAATCGCCTTTGCCAAGCAGGCTTTTCATATGTGAAACTTCCCTTCCCATGCCAAACCGCCTTGGCACTTTTTCAGTATGTGGTGGTGTTGATTACTACTTACTCAAGTATAGTGCTGATGTTTATTCCATTCACAATTCCCAGTCACCTCAAAAAGATGAAAAATAAGTCCAACAGACCTCTTTTAACTCCAAATTGTATTTCTACTTTTCAGAATACCTACTTTATTATATTGTGTATAAAAATGAAAAGCAGGTACCATATAGGTGTTCTGAAGACTGACTCACCCTCCTCTATATAGAACAAATGAAGTAGCGTTAATTTGGTTTATCAATTTAGTTTCCATATATTCCAGTATCTGATCAGGAGCAACAGAGCTGGATGGTACTTTGGAGCTTTGTCCATTTGCTTTTTAAGTAGTGTCTACACTGCAATGATCCTGAACCACTCTGGAGGAAGAGTTAAGAGGCTCCTTCCTTGGGTTTAGCAAGAGCTTATCTGACTAGTTATGCTTAGCTCTCGGGCAGAGGAAGCCAGTAGCATAAGGAAGCCAGGAGCCTAGTGGAGAAGAGCCCTGTTGGTTTGGGGTGGAATTGAGAAACCCTTACTGGAAATTGACCAAGACAGCCCTGTCTTGACACTGTGGAAGACAAAGGCGGAGAGGCCTCAAACAAAGCTGCAGTGAACGTTGAAAGAGGCCAGGTGAGCAGGCCAGTGCCGGGAGATGAGTCATTGTACGGGAGGGGGAAACAGGAAGGGAGGGAGGCTCAGGACTGGACAGTTGCCTATGCCACAAAGTATCGTGACTCACCCCTCTTGGGGGTAGACTTGTCCCAGCAGAAATGGCTCTTTCAGTGAATCAATTCTCTTTCCAATTTGACCGGGACTTTTCTGGGTTCCAATAATTCCCTTAACGCTGCAATTTACTGTCCATGAATGTCGTAGTAGGAGCCTCATGAGGAGGCCCTATGTGGAGTGCCAAACGGTGATTCCAAATGCCCAGGTTGCAGCTGCCAGAGAGAAGCTGGGCCCCAAAGTAGCTAAGCTGACGCCAATAGTCTCACAAGGTCTCTCACGACAAGTGTTACATAGAAATTTGGCCCTCAGAGTAATCGTCAGTGGAGGTTGAAAGAGACTAGACTACATGAGTGGGACAAATCTGGGGAGAGGAGTCGCTCGGTGGTGTGCAGAGGACATTGCTGGCGGTGGAGTTGGTGGGGGGAAGCTGGAGCAAGAGTCGCATTGACATCTCGTCCTCACCTCGGAAACATGGATGCCCAAATCACTCAGCCTTTGTCTGCCCCACAGCACATATTTCAGCTTCCCCAGAACCCAAAACACACATTGTTATTTAGCTTAAGAGCAACAAATTTCTAATATCTTATTTTGAGAGTCTTTGCTTAACATTTGTATATCTAAAAATCCCAGTTGTTTTTCTTTGAAAAGAATCTGTTTTATATTTGAATTTAGATTCCGTAGTCTAGAATGATTTAATAAAACACCTTTAGATTTTATATGATAGTGTGTACTTTGTGGAATTATTTTTGTTGTATTCTTTGCATATCCTGTCCATTATATGTTGAGAATTGTTTGCTTATTTATACATTTCGAGGTAGTTAAATGCACACTTGTGGGTTTTCCACTTGAGGAGTATTTTAGGGAAGAAATTTCAATCCTATTCTAGCGAACATGGTAACAATTTCAGTTTGAATGGTTCTGACATGTAGAAACAAGGATCTGGCATAGTCTTCATTTCCACGGGGAAGGAATAAATCTCACAATTATGAGAGCATTTGGGCTTAGTACAAGTCAACCTGAAATTGTGGCTGGGATTCTGCAAAATAAAAACAAGTAGCTTATCCAAGTCAACCAAGGCAGAATGTAAGCTTATTACCATATTTTCCAGAGCAATTTTATTTATATTTTATGATTTGTTTCAATCTTTTTTTTCCAACAGGTTCAATTTTGCTTACAACCATTTGTAGTTAGTGATAAACCAAAGTCTCTATAGACTAGAAAAATTCATATTTCATATCTGGGAGGATGAGTCGAATATTATTTTTATAAAGCACACTAGTGAAGAAAGGTAAGCATATGTTTAAAAACGTTAAACATTTCACTTTGTAACTGATGCATCACTGGAAAGAAAATGTATGTGTTTGCAAGTCACCTTCCCAAATTAGGAGAACTGTTCTTAAAATAGTACTTTAGTTACACCCATTTTGGCAAATCCAACGAATACTTCCCTTTCTGGCACATTTAACGCTGATTACTAGTACCATTTCTGTGAAACGTTCCTTGGCTTTTCAAATGATATTCTTTGACCCCCTCATATATATTAAATTCTTCCTTTCAATATCAGTGTTTGCTGAAGCTCTATCTTTTGCCTCCTGATGTTTTCACTTGGCCATACACTCAATTGCTTAGGACTCTCAAATCTATATCTCTAGGCTGGACTATCCAAGCAGCCCTGTTTATCTTCACTTGCATATCCTCCACGTTTCTCAGACTCAGTATTTCAATATTTCAAGTCTATCCTTGACTCCATCACCTCATCTTCCCATCCATCCATTCCATCCATATCAATAACTTTCAGAAAGGTCTTTCTTCACTACCATTAGCTTAACTATTCACCTAAACAATTGCTAAATCCCACTAACCAGTTCCCTGCATCCAGTGTGGCCATTTTCTCTCCACCTTCGCTATCGCTGACAGACTATTTAAAAACACAAATGAGCATCAATTTCCTGATTCATATGTTCCCCACTCCTTCCATGTGACCAAACTTTGCTCGTACCTTTCTAGTATTCTCTCCTTTCCCTCTTTCCATATAAGGACCTTCTCCCACACAATGGAGCTTCCTGCAACTCTCCAATTCTGGCATGTTTTTTTTTTCCTCTATGAGTTCATAGATACTGCTTCTGGAAACCACTAGTAGCCACTCTCTAATCATTTCTTCTAGTTGACACCTATCTTCCTTCTAAACTCAGCTCCTTTGTCAAATTCACTCAATGATCTCTCTGTTCTGTAGCATATATTGGCTTATTCCTTTCCCTGACCTTCTACTGCACCCTGTGCAAGTAGCATACATTTTCTCCATCCCACATTTTCATTGTTAGCCTCCAGAGAGTGGGGCTATATCATCATAATACTACTAGCATATATAAATGAATTTAATCCTCACAACAAACCTATGAAGACGTTAGCTCTATAATTATGTCCCTTTTTACAGATGAAAACATTTAGGGAGAGAAAATTAAAAACAAAAAATTGAACAAGGTCACACAGTGAGTAAATGACCAAGGTAGTCTGCCTCCAAAACTCACACTCTTAACCACTAAAATATTTCACAGAGCATTCCTGATAGTCTGATACATAGCACTTGTTCTACAAGTGTTTATCAAAGAATGAAAAAATTATCAGCTGTGTGCTTTATCCCAAATAGACATTACAGTAAAGATATTATTCAAGAACTAGAAAGGATACACTTGAAACAATTCCTGCCTCAAAGTTTGTGCTTTAGAAATACTAGTCAAATTAATTCATTAAGTGCCAACCATATCCTGCCTTTCTCTTGTTGCTTATATAAAAAGCAGTCATTATTCTTGGACATTGAGGTTATTCAGATCATCTGCAAAACACTATCTTCCCCCTGAAAAAAATCCTTCTTGATAGTTCTTTCTGGTTAAAAAACACACAACAGCCAGTATACACCTTGCTTTTCTCTTTTGAATAGATGAATAGCAACAACATACTCTCATAATAGCCTACTCCTACAGAGAATGAGAAGGGTTACTTCTTATTTTTAAGTCTTTTTCACTTTAGACATTGTATTAGTCAGCAAAGGGGTGCTGAAGCAAAGTACCAGGAATCTGCTGGCTTTTATAAAGCGTATTTATTTGGGGTGGAAGCTTATAGTTACAAAGCCCTAAAGAGTCCAACTCAAAGTTACCTCCTCACCAAACTCTGTTGCCACGTATTGAAGCAAGATGGCGGGCAATGTCTGCGGGGGTTCAGCCTTCCTCTTCCTCTTACGACTCTGTGGGCCGAGCCTCTTCTGATCTCAGTTGTAGGCTGTAACACTCATTTCTTTCCAGGCTCAGCTATTCTGCTCTGTTCACAAGGTCAGCTGTAGACTATCGGGCTCATCTCTCTTCGGTATCTATGGGGTTTGGCCATGTCCATGGAGCTGTCTCTCTTCCTCTGCACTCTTCTCCTGTGTCTCTGCTTCTGTGTTCTTGATTGAACGTCTGTTTATAAAGCCCACCAAGGGGGTGGGGACTCAACCCTGCACGTCCTAATGACATGGTCGAAACAAAGCCCTAATCTTGATTTAATAAAGTAAAAGTGAAACCTCTGATTTAATACAATCAAAGGGGTATCACGCCCAGAGGAACAGACCAGTTTACAAACATAATGTATATCTCTTTTTGGAGTTCATAAATATCAAACTGCCACAGAAATGAAGAAAGATTTAGGAAAGAAACATTAGTCTCACACTTAGGAAGTGCTTCTAGAGAGTGAATAATGAAATAATGATTCCAAAAACAACAGCAGATCTGCAGACAAAAGTTGCTGCGTGATGCAAAGATGATAAGAATTTTAGGGAAATTGTCTAACAGTATTCACAAGAAAGGTTGAATTCTAAGAAGTGCTTAAAGAAGTGCTTCACTTTAGCTCTTAAAGTCTAAGTGATTACTTTAGGACCTTAAACAATGCCAACTTGAGTAGAAAACAAATAAATGTTTCATAAATATGTCATCTTAGCTAAAAATCAAATTCTGCTTCCTAAATTTAAAATGTAGTAAGATTGGTTACTCTGAAAGGAAATGAACAATAAAATGCCAAAGAAAGCAGAAATAAACATGTTTCATAACAACACAAAATATAGTTATGGAAGGAATCATAAAAATAAGATCATGAAGCACATTTCATTTCACAAATACTTCAATATAGTTTTTAGGTACCCAATAATACAGGCGATGCCTGCTTATATATTAATTGTTGGAACAGAGAATGTAAGAATTAGAAGAACTGATAAAAAATTGTATTCTTTGTTTTAATCATGTTAGTAAAATATTTGATTGATCTAAATTTTTCTTCTGCACAGAATTGGAAGGCTTTTTCAGTACTAACATGGTTTTCCATATGATTCTTTAAGAAGTTATTTATTTAGTTGAAGAAAGATATCTTTATAAACTAAAACTTTTCTGAAAAAAAAACATTTTAGTTAAATTCTCCTTTATTTCTACAGATTATCCAAATAAATAACTCCTTATTCTCATTTTCTTTCACAAATTTTTGGTTATCCAAATCTATACTCAGCAAAGGCAAACTTCTTTTTATTCTTTTAACTGTTTTTTTTTATTTTAAAATAATTTAAAACTCACAATAAGTTGCAAAAATGGTATAAAGAGCTCCCCTGTACCATTCACCCATCTTCCCATAATGATGACATTTTGCCTGACCACGGTGCATTATGAAAATCAGGAAATTGACACCAGGACAACACTATTAGCTCAGGTACAAGCAAACACAAACTTTGAAGGTTATTAGATGCGGCTTCTTCCTTGAGGTAAAGATGGAAGAATCGGGAAGAAATGCCAAGTTCCCATGCAAACGAGGCAAATCATGTTCATTTTGCCTTAGAAGCTGTGCCCTGCACTTACTACGTCTGAGAAGCCCCAGCTTTACCTTCAACCCTTCACTTGATGTCCACAACCTCCCCTGTGGTCATTTGCAGTCAGCATTGCCTCAATGACTGGGTCTGAGTCCTTTGCCCAAGACCAATTCCTTCCTGCCCTCACACTACACAAGCTAATCTTTTGGTTTTGTGTTTTACAGCACTGATGCATAAAGCAAACATTTTCCTTCATCACTGGAAATGTCCTCTATTACATTTTGGATATTTGACTGACTTCTTGCAATAGATTATAAATTGCAAAACGATAGGGACCATTGTTTCCATCACTTTCGAATTCCCCCAGTGCACAACCAGTTTTACATATGCTGAACCTAAAAGTGATTGCGAGATGAAGACCTACCCACAGCATTTAATGCAAACAGGGCAGTTATAAGAGGAACTTCTCTGGCTATAAATTCATTTCATAAGACACATTGTTAGTGGCAGAATTTCAGAGACAAACCATATTTATTTACTAAATATCTCTCTTTGGTATTTTAGATTTAAGAGTAAAAGAAAAGAGGTAGAAAATAAAGAAGAAATATTATATAAATATAATTGAAGTTATAATTGGAATATTTGGATCTAAGGCTTAATACCAAAGTGCTAAAGAAAATTAAAATCTAAATCATGTGTATTATGAAATGGAATAGGAAAAGAACAAAATGTATTGGCAAAAAAAGCAAAACAAAACACGAGAAACAAAAAGCTCTTGGGGTACTCTTGCTTTAACTCTGAAGAGCCACTTAAGAAGTCCGCCATACCGAAGGGCTGTTTGGAAAGGTCATCTGCAGGTGCTTCGGTTAACTGACCCAGCTTCTCTGCCAAGGCCTCAGACAGTGAGGGAAACGATACAGACCTTCCCAGGTGCTCTCTGAAAGCACCAGGCGTCCCTTCCCACAAGATGTGAGGATAAAACGCTTCTTTTTACAGCCACTAAATTATGTTAAAAGAGTGGCATTCGTTTACAATGAGATAGCAATGCAACCCTTACATTAACAACAAACCAGTTTAAATAATTTAGGGCTTACTGCTACATTGCAGTAAAGATGGGGATGCATATTTATTTCATTTTCAAGAAATAATGAAAATGGTGCACAAAGTTGGAAACGCTTGGTTGAATAATTGTATGTTCACCATATTAAAATCAAAAAGAGATAATAACAATGAAACACCAATTAAAAGATAGAATCTATGGATTGGGTCCAGAAAAAAATCAGAAGGAAGTAAAGTTTAACAATGTTGACAAATTGACAGTGTGTGAATGAACTTGGCTTCAGACTAAGGCCGAAAATGTACAATACTGCTGGATGGGACTTATGATTTCAGTGACTGTACAGTCACATGACACAGCCCTGAATGTGTTTGGGCTGATTTTGATAGCTATACATATTACCTTATATTACACACCTTATATTACACACACACACACACACACACACACACACACAGAAGCAGAAGCTCCTGGTCCTTGTTGGTAACTGATGGACTCCGTGTGTTCCAAGAAAGCGTTTTGGACTGAGATTGTCCACTCAGTTACAGGTTTTCAAAAGACATTAGCTTCATCTGATATGTATTAACTTTGCCCAAATTTAATGTCGTCTGCCATTACCTTTAGGATCTTTTGTCTTTATTCTGAAGGCATCACTACTGAATGTGACTATTTCTTCTTAGGTGGCCAAGTCTTTGAATTCATCTCCTAGATGGCTTGCATGATAAAAGCTCTATTTTCCTCTTTTCAAAGGGGGTAAACATATCTATGACAATCGGCATATATATTTAATATTTTTTTATTCTATATTATCAACTAGTCACTTGAATCTAAATGTGAGAGTTTGGAAAACACTATAATGAACATTTAGTTCATTTAGACAACAAACAAAGGTCTAGAAATGTTATGTGGCTTACAAAGAACCAACAGTTACAATGCTAGAAGCCATGTTCTAATTTTTAATTTAATTTACAAAAAGCTTAATTGTGAAATACTTCATACATATAAAAAAGCATAGGAAATGATATAAAAACCAGCTAAGTACCAATAATCGGGTTACCACAAGATACGGTTTTGTCATATTTGTTTCCGTTTTCTCTTTAAGAAGAAAAGAAAAAAGAAAGAGAAAGAAAACTGATTTTTCCATATCAGCACTATTTCCACAACACACTGCTGCCTGTCTCCCAGCTTAGAAATCTTGCTGATTTTTTTTAAAGGTTAATAGTAAGTTTGTGTCTCAAAGGACTTTGATCTATTAGTTCGTTTGATTCTCCCCATTCTCTTGATAAAAAAGGCATACAATACTATCTGAATTTAAGGTGAGACAAATGAGGTATAGAAATGTTAAATCATTTACCTAAGATGTTGAAGTGATTCAGAGAGGACTGCACCAACCCCTGACAGCCACCCCTGCATGCGCCCCAGTACACCATGCTACACAAATCATAGAGCAACACCTCACCATAAGAACATGAGAACCATATAAAGAGAAAAAGATCCCAAAGCATCGTCAGAATTCCAATTTTTAAAGAACCTAAGTCTATTAATAATTGACCATCAGCAGACTTTCAAGCTTATTTAGGAAACCATGATAATCCTTTCTGATTTTCAAAAGCTATTAATTGAATATTCTCCTTTAAATAGAACTTTACCCCTCTCCAAAATGCTTTCTCATAATATCTTTGTTCAATCATCCCAACAACCCTACAAGACAGGAATTTGTTAATTATCCATTTTGCCTGTGAGAAAGTGGATTGTAGAAAACCCTGGTGTAAATGGTGGCTTAATTCACTGGTGCCCAATCTTTGCTGCAGATTAGAGTCATCTGGGGGCCTTCTAAAGTCTCCGTGCTCAAGTAGCACCCATAACAATGACATCATAGTGGGGATGGGATCGAGGAACAAGTCTTTGAAAGAGTCTCAAGTGATTCCAACTGGAAGAAAAACTTGGGAGCCGCTGGTTTAAGCAGAGGCTGCAGTCCGCTTACCTGAGGCTCCCATTCTGGTGCCTCTTCCTGAAGACCACGGAAGTGCACGCACAGCTGGCCGTGCTGTCTCCCCTTAGGGCGTCAGCTGCCAGCGGCGTAAAGGAACACTCCTGGTTTGGATTATTCCTCCCATGTGTGGCTAGAAACAGCTCTTTACACGATGCCCAGTTGTTACAACATCTTTGGGTCTACGTCAAGCCGCAGATGAGGTGTGACGAGTGGCCGTCTAAGATGCTGGCCTTTAATAACTTTGATTATACTCTTACTTCACCTGTGTATGGCCTGTGAGGCTGTTTAATACAACAATGAACAGAAGCCTCTCTGCCATTGGGATTTTTCCTTTTGGACTAAGGAAAACGTTCGAAGGTTTACTGGGGCAATGAGAGCACAACTCTGTAATGAAAGTGAGAGCCACTGGGTGTGCACGTTGGACAGAATGTACAGGTCACGGGACTGTGTAACACAGTGAGCCGTGTGGTGGAAGGCGGACTGTGGTCAACACTACAAATATGAGTGTGTTCTCTCATGAACTATAACAAACGGGCAATACTAATCCACGATGTTAACCACAGGGGTGCATGGAAAAATATACCAAGTGTACACTAAGGACCATGGTTACTGGTAATAGTCTGACCACGTTCTTTAATAATCTGTAGCAAATGTTCCACAACAATGTAAGGCGTTGGTGAAGGGGTGATGTATGGGAACCCTACACACTACGCATGATTATTTTGTAAGCTCACAACTTCTCTAATAGGAAAACAAAATGGAGAAAATTTGCACATCACCTTTGGAAATGGAAGCAAGAAAGCTGAGAATCAAATTAAGAACGCTTGCTTTACCTACAAGCTGCACATGTGATAGGGTCTTGGACGAGTGCAGGAGGCACATCACCTTCAGCTGCTTTAATAACCATGCATTCTCCAGGTTACTTCTCTTGCTCGCTTCTTAGCAGTTCTCTGAGAAACCTCAGCCCCTCTCTTTCTTGGATTCAGAAAGAATATTTGGGAAGTATACAACTGGTCTTTATGTTTAGATACACACATAATTATCTCCACCATACAAACCTTCATACAGTAGAAATTCCCTAAAAGGATACCAGAAACATGGCCAAACACGGACCCCCTTAAACCTGGAACAAGAAAGAGTGGCTATCAAGATGTGCATGCTAGTCCTTCACCTCCATGGATAACGTGGGTCTGGAAATGAGAAAATGGGGAGCTTCAATACCTTTATTGACTGCTATTACTACTCGGGGTCTCCAGTAGTAAACACAGAAGTTATGAATCTAAGAAGCTTCTGGATCTATACTGGCCTGCTAGGGAAGGCCAGGCATTGCACCAGGACAATTAGGGGTGTCATTTCACCAGAAGCAATTCCCGTATAATTTGCTCCACTTTGCCATTTGACAATTTTTGGCTGCAATGTACTAGCTGCCTTTCCTTTTCCTCATAGTGCAAAAATCATCCTTAAAACCATAGCACACCTGACTGATCTTTTTATTTCTACGTTGAAGAAGCCTACCGTTGAGTCTAACTAGCACTGATTTGATTTACTACTGGATTAAGAGTAAGTTATTGAAAAGTGCTTCGTAGAGTTTAACAATGCAGGCCAATGCACCCCTTAATTTTGACACTATAAATTTTTATGTGTTTTAATCAATGTAACATTTTCATAAGTCAGATCCCTTTTCAGTATGAGATAGTTTTAAATGGCATTAATAATTTTTTGTTGCTATCTAATGAAACTGCTTGCAACATCCTCCTATAGAAGAGCCTACTTCTTAAAGACTAGCATACAGACAAGTGATCGTGTATTAGTAGTAATTAAAACATTTTAAGACAAAATCAAGGCTTTCTGCTTGGTATGCAATAGCCAAATCCTGTTACTCTGGCCTATTTTGTGAACTGTCCTCAGATGCCCGTGGTAGGCAATCGTCACAGTGCTCCAAGACCTTTGATCTTCTCTTTCATTGTTTTAGCAGTAATCATTAGTCCATGACTCACTGCATAGAGAACCATGTTAGAAGGTTTCTGTACTAATCTGGCACATCAAGATTACAATCCTGACTAGCTAGTTTATACTCATTAATATATTATTAAAATAGGGCATAAATCTCCCTGCCCCAAATCCCATGATATTCCAGAAAAGGTATATTTTTAATAGGATAAATTTAATGCAGAGTGCGGGACAAGAAATCTTAGAGGGTAAAAGTTTTAGAAGATTCTTGACAGGTGGAAAACACACAGGTATCAAATCTGTGGGAAAAGAATATCAGAAGGAATATCTAAAACAAGTGCTAGAAGAGGCTGTTTTAAAAGTAGGAAATGTGTATGGAAGCTCAAGGTCCAAAATTAATGGATGAAAGAATCGGGAAGGGCCATGGGACATCTGTTATGACTAATTGGGGGTTAAATGAAGAGCCACAAACCTATCTGACACCCATGGGAAACCACCCAAGTGGACACTTGCAGCAGCATTTGCACTGAGCAGCTTATAAGCAGGTTCTGGCACAGGTGTAGAGTGGGGCCACAGTTCCAGCAGAATCCCTGGCAATTTCTGACTCCCGGAAAGGGCAGGGATTGCCCACACACAAGGGCCTAGTTGCACCCCTTAGTGCAGTTACCACATAAAACCCAGGTAAACATCATAGGCAGATGAACAGGAATTCCTAAATACAAAGATGAGCAGACAGCCTCAAATTCCCAAAACTCGAAGAAAATCAACGCCATGAAAAGAAAAAAGTCAGCAGAAGAACTGATATCCAATCAAATAAATAGAGCCAACAGAGACTCCAGAGTAAGAGTATTGATATCTTCAGATATTTTTCCTATAACAAAGAATCCAGAAGACAAGTCTTGGAAATTGATATTTTCATTTTTTCAAAGCTCAATAGATGTTAAGAATGGACAATCCTGAAGAGAAAATTAGTGAACTGGAATGATTAAACATAAGAATTTTCTCAGAATGTCGGGCAAACATGGAGGAGAAGGGACAAATAAGTGATAGGATAAGGGGCGTGGAGGATATTTCCAGAAGTCCAAATACCTAACTGAAGTTTGGGCAGGGAAAATAGAAAAACTGAGGGACAGGCAGCTTAAATGAAATAATAGAAGAAAATATATAATCCAAGTCTTTTGTTTCTCCATTTTAGTTCATTTAAAAATCATCTTTCCATATTTGCATCTTCTACACAGTTTGAAAAGATCAAATAATATTTATTTATTTTCCTGATTACTTAATAGTCTTGTAAAATATAATAATGAACATAATTGTAAAACTGATATTTAATTAAATTTCAGCATTTTCATCTGTCTTCAGCTGACATTCTTCTTGTCAAAGGAGCTCAAATATCTAAGACATCTACTTAGCCAACAAAGATTTTCATAAATCCTCTCCAAATATAATCACAAACTTAAAATTTCATGTGAGTAAAATGATGATGGAAGGAATAGATGGACTGTGATTCCACCAAACAAACACAGGCAATGTGCTGGATACTCTGCTGGATACCGAAAGCTAACAAAATACGAGGGGTGAAGCACATTTTAACAAGTTTTTCTCTCTTTTTCTATGATATTATAAGATTTGCTCATAACATTAACAAATCAGTTTTTTTCTTAAAGTAGGTGAGCCTTCTTTATGACTCCAACCTTTTAAAAAAATATATAAATAATGAGCACTTGATTTATTTTTTCTCTGTGACGATGATAAATAATTTGCAGTGATTTTTTTCATTACTGAAATTATGTCTAATATTTCATGTACTCCATGGCAAATTCTCCATATGGCAGAGGAGCCCCATTCCTGGATTTGGGTTTGTTAGGCCTGGAAATGCCATTTCAAGTATGTGCACTAACATCTACAGCACAATGAAGATTTATTAAAACTGCTCCACAGAGTAACATCATACAGATTTGTGAGCTGTAAAACTGTTACAAAGGTCACTCGAGACACAAGAGTTTAATCTGGAGTATCACGTTTTGGTACAGAACTGCTCCTCTCAATGCTGCTAAAATGAATGGTTTAAGGATATTTGTCTCAGTCTGTGGACTTTATGAGCTTCAACAAAAATAATTTCATATTCTCTAATATTTTATATAGCTTTGGTTTCTTTAAGGTTTGTTCACAAATCCATAACCCACCTCATGTGTAAAACATAAAGAAACCAGATACAGATCTGATCCCACTTTCTAAATTCACTGTTGTTTCACAGAGCCCATTACATAATATCATTCCTTACCCAACTTCTAGCATTTGCTCTTCCAGGCTATTATGCATTCTTCTTCTGATACCAGGATCTGGAGGAATGACTAGCTGATCAAGACATTAAAGAAAGTGAACAAGAACTTAAATATTTATATGAAGAGCACTTGACAAGGTATTGCTAAGCAGATTATGGATTATAAAGATTTCTTAATTTTTGATAGTATTTTTGTATGTTTACAGGGATGTACAAAATTATAAAACAATTTAAGTAAGTAAACTTTAAGGAAAAGTCAATAATAAAGATTTATAATTATTTAATGTGATAAACATATTTTACAGTGAAAATCCAATAAAATGAAAAATGTAGTATAAACTATAGTGGAGCATTTTCAAAAATTTTTCATATACCAAATTCTTTTAATGGTAAAATATTTTAAAATGATTGTTCTACTATTTGATTATACATCAAAACTATTTGTTATAAGAAATACAAATGAAGAATCAGGATATTATTAAATGTATGTGAAACTTCTGAATAGTACAATTATAAACTAGAGCTTTTATTGTGATGTTTAAATCATAAATCTTAGACTATAAAATATTGTTCTTGCCTTTCCATCAATTTAAAACCATGAAAATCAGAGTGGCACTGAATTTTAAACACAAAGGGATCATGGCTTCATATGATTCAGTTATCCCATTTTTGAGAAAAAGAGACTGAAGAAGATATGCCCCCAAAATAACCAGGAGTTTTTTCTTCCTGCCATGAAAAACATGCACCTAAAGTGTTTTGCATATGTGCAATATTTTCAAACTTCTGTAAGCTATACTTTAGAAGCATTTTATCTTCTTTAACGACCCTATGTCAGAGATATTATTATCCATATTTACAGATAGGAAAACTAAAGCTTGGAAGCTTCAACACATGTGCCTCAAACAAAAGAGTGAAGCTCACACTTGAGGGGGTCAGACTGTGAAGTCTATGTTTTTAACAACACACTGCACCCTGTTGTGCTGCTTATTTTTTTTAATTAGAGAAGTTTTAAGTTTACGACAAGTCATGCAAAAAATAGTGTTCCCTTATACCCCGCATATTATTAACACTTTGCATTAGTCTGGTACCTTTGTTACAATTGATGAAAGACTCTTATAACTGCAGTATTGGCTATAGTCCACAGTTTACATTAGAGTGTATTTTTTTCCAATACACCACCCTATTTTAACACCTTGCATTAATGTGGTACATTTGTTATAATTCATGAAAGAACATTTTTATAATTGTACTATTAACTATAGTCCATCATTTACAATAGGGTTCACTATTTCGTATAGTCCTATGTTTTATCTTTTAATTTTTATTTTAGGAACATATATTCGAGCTAAAATTTCCCCTTTTAACCACATTCACATGTAAAATATGCTGAACTGTTGTTGTACTGTTTTTAGGCTTAGTTAGAGTAGACCATGAGGACACATCCCATCAGTAGACTGAGAAGTTACTGTGGAAGGGCCAGCCTGCCAACCCAGAGACTTGTCTGCTCCCATGTCTCTTCCTGAAGATGGCAGAGGCCTGGTTTTCAGCTCGGCTGGTTGCTCCGGGTCTTATGTCCTGCGTCCACCTCTCTGTCCGCACACAGCCCAACGCAGATGCGCACTGTCTCCTCGTGCTCCTGTAGACTCAGCTGACTGTGTCTCTGACACTCTACCCCAGGACCGTGCTTTCCCATCAGGCACAGCCAACCCAATATCCAGGCTTCTGTGTTTTAGCAACTTCTGATGAGACAGGCTTTGGCTTGCCAACAGGTTCCTTACTGAGCCTAAACCCAGGGCGTTGTGTAATTTCTCCTCCTGTCTAAAATTCCTCTCTCTATGTTTAAAATGATATTCACCGACATTTGCTAGGAGAGCACAAGTTTATGCCCCCTTTACATGTCCACTATCGCTAACGTTCCCTGCGTTACGTGGAGTCATGCAATGGCGGGCAGGTGTGCACGGGAAAACAGCAGGTAAGGCTGGTGGAGAGTACTTGAGACAGACCAGCTCTATAATTTAAATAATGGGCTTAAACAATGTTAGACAGATGTTCAGAACTGTTACTCTTTAGTACACTTGTTAGATTCAAGGGAACCAGCTAAACACCAACGTTCATGAATCAGAGTAGTGTTTAGAGGTTGAGATGTGAAAGCAGAAAGATTGTAAAACTACTCCAATCACAACCAGGAGAGAAGGTCTTCTTTACCCACTACCAAGGAAATTCCATCAGTATCCTAGTGAAACCGGTTTCTGGATTCTGCTGGTTGCATTGCTCTTAATGTGTAAAATTTGTTGTGTATATATGCCTATAATATATACTTATTTTCTGAGTAAGAATCCAGTCATTTTCAAGCAGGCTTTGGATTATATGTTTAAAGTTTGGATTAAAAATAACCTAACATATATTAGAGTGAGGTACAAAATCTGTGGAAACTAATCCATGATTTTGATGAGCAGCTGGAGGTAACCTAGAACTCAGCAATGCTCTGTAGTTTGATGGGTTCATAGAGAAATTCCAATTTGAGCATACCAATGTGCTCAGAAATAAATCACATTTCTCTTAAACAAATCTGGAGACAGAATGTGTCTTAGAACATACTAAGGATATTAGTTATTTAGTGCTGCTGGTGATTTTCATGGTAGAGATGGACCACCGGAATCTGTCAAATAAATTATAATCTATTTCTATATCTTATCTATGTGTCTCTGATAGATATGATATGTCATTATTCAAATACATCTTTCACACAGTCTCACGTTTTCCAACACACTGCTTCAGTAACTATTTAATTTGTTTATTTTATAGATTCCAGTCAGCTATTATTAATAGTGACAAGCAAAAACCATTCTGAACTTAAAAAAAAAAAAAGAAAGAAAGGAAAATATTCTTTGACAAATTATTTATTTGAGATGAAAGTTTTAATTTGTCATTGAAATTCAGAAATAGTTTAGCAACTTTAAGAAGAATGATGCTAAAGGTTAGTCTTTTTTAAGAACTATGGTAAAACACAAAAAAACTCATTGATTCAAAAGCATAGAGGGATTTTTGATAACTAATTTGATTTCTTATATAATAGTCTAACATTCCTGCTCTCGGCTATTTCCTTCTGCTCTGAGAGCAACGTACTATGGGGTTTCCAGTACAGTTTTCTCAAGTGGTAAATTGTGTGTGTGTTTGCTTATGTAGGTTTTTAAATAAAGTTTGCCTATAAGGACAACAATTTGGGCTAAGCCATATATATTAACTTCTTTCATACTAAAAATCCTTAGGAAAAGAGAGTACACAATTTTGAACATAGAATGAGTACATTTTCTCACAGGCTTCCAACCTCCTGCCTTCTTTTCCCAATGCCTCCTCCAGCTCCTGATCGAGCTCCCTCAGAACGTTCAGCCAACCGGCCTGTTTTCAGTTCCTTGGCACACACTGGACTCTCTCCTGTCGTGAAACTAGTCCACAGAACATTTTTTCTTCCCAGAACAATTTTCAAAGTTTTTTCTCCTGCAACCCTTGGTTAAACTTTGGGTTTCAAATATATAGTTATTTTATCAGATGAGTTTTCTCAGGCCATCTTTCTAAATTAGATATTCAAACTCTTTTCTTCCATAACATTTTTCATAATATTGTCGTATAAATTTGCACCTGTTTAAATTCTGTCTCCTTCATTAGATGGTATGCTTTAGAAAGAAAGGCACAGTGTCTAATTTGTGCACATAATTGGCAAATTGTAGACATCAAAATATTTTTGAGAGAATCTAGAAGGAATTATATTCAGTAGCTCTAATTTCCTGCAAAAAAATCCAAACAGTTTCATGTAAGAATAATTTACCTAATATCCAAATAAACGTTTCTGGTGTGAATGTTTTTAAAGAAAATATAAACTATATATTTTTTTATATGGTACCCAGTGAATGGAAAAATATGTTTTATATGGTATTTACGCAGTGAATGGAATTATATATAGTTTAATTATTCTTGGTTCTATCATTTGCACCTAGGATAATTCAAGCACACATTTCTGACTGGGTAATTTTCTTTCAGTAGAACACATATTCTCACACTAAAATTACCCAAATATTGACTGCATTTCATCACTTTTTGTTTTTTAATACATGCCCTTGGATTTGGATCCCAGGAATTTTTTAAATGGGCACCAACTATCTGAAGAATTCTAGCATTGACCTAATGAGTGTCCAAGGAATAATTTGATAAACACTTCTAAATGTAAATAAAGTCATTCAGAAGTATGTCTTAGTAATTTCCTATTAATGCTTCTATGTCCATTGGGAATTTCTTTGGGTACAAGTAATTCTGATTACCATCAAAGTATATAAACAGTATTTGGCAGCTGAACATTATGGAAAAATTGCTCAAAATCATGATATATCTTCCTTTTATATAGAAAATTAGAAATAACAGAAAATTAAAACAACACTTGGAAAACTGTGGATTAAAAAAAAATTATTCACTACCCCCAAAAAAGCAGAAAAGGAAAAGTCCTATCTTAAATACTCCTACTGAATTAAGCGGTGTATCTGTGTATAAGGCTGGAGATTGCAGTTGAGATGTTAGACTCCAAAACTGGGTTTGCAGCCTGAACTCACAATGCCTGGATAGTCTAGAAGCACTCGTGAAACTGTGATCCTTGCTCACCTCGGACGTACAACTAACCCTGCTGCAGAGCAGAGGGAAACAAACACATCCTCAGGGGAGAAGCCAAATTTCATTGCCTAGTTTCAACATGTCCACAAGCGAAGTTCCCGTGAAAACTAGCATCTAGAAACATGAGGTTGGAAGGGCCGTGAGTGAGAACCAGCACAGCCAACCAGGAACAGGGAAACATTGGCAAGGACTTTGAATAACTGAGTTATCATACATAAATGTATGGTGACTCTGTTTAACATATATTTAAAATAAAGCCAAATTTGCTAATATATGATGGGATAAGATACTATAAAAGATGACCAAGCACATTTACAAAATAACCAATATACTTATTAGAAATTAAATACATAACTGAGTTTTTTTAAAAAGAGAGGATTTAATAACAGATGAGACATTACTGAAGAGAAACTTAGTGAATTAGGACACAAATATGAAGAAATTATACAGAATAAGCCAATGAGTTGAAAAGATGAAACGCACGGAAGTGAACTTAAAAAATGTGGAGGAACAAGTGAGAAGATTTAGTGTACATAAAATCGTTGCTCTTGATGGAAAAGAAAAAGAGAGAGAAAGATTGGGGAAAAGAACACATTTGAAAAACAGTGACTGAAAATTTCCAGAATTAATGAAAACCATAACGAGAGAGTTTCAAAGTTTCTAATATATACTCAGCATGATTTAAAAAAATCTATACATAAATAGATCATAGTCAAACTGCAAACAAGGAAAGAAGAGAGATTAAAAGTAGTCAGAACTAGGCTTTTGCTTTCAAAAGAGAGTGAGTTAGACTGAAAACCAGCAGCTGAACAGAAATTGAAGCCAGAGCAGTGTCTTCAGTGATTTGAAGACATAACCATTTACTAGAATTCTTTACCCAACCAAAATGTCTTTCAAGATTGAGGTCAAATTAAAGCCATTTTCAGGAAAGCAAACAATAGAGATCATTTATCTCCTGCAGAAATTTTCAAGAAAGTACTAAAAATGAAGGAAAGTCATTCGAGAAAAAAGGGTAAGGAATGAATACATATGTGCAAAAATATTAGACTATAAGCAACAACAACAATAGTATTTTGTGGAAATTAGGAAAAGCATTTAAATTACATGTCAAAAACCATTTATTAGTTGGAAGAGGGTTGAATGAACTCAAAGCATTCAAAGGTTCTGTTTATATATATATATATATATATATAGTTCCAGAGGACAGTAAAGATGTTGATTAAATTTACATTTAGTTAAGTGGTTAATTTGTCATTTTTTAGCATAACACAAAGAGTCTGAAAATGGAGAAATTAAATTATAAACTTGTAGAGGAAAAAACGAATGAGAAATTAAATTATCCGATAATAACAGCAATATTAAAAGAAAGCACTTATTTATGTGTCAGATAATGTTCTAAGTGCGTTTCATACATTAACTAATTTAGCTCTCCCATCCAAACCAACATCCAAGGAATCCCCCTAAAAAGCAAGAATAGGATATGAAGCATAGATTAAGTATGGACAATATAAATCCAAAGACAGTAGAGAGAAACATCTTTAAAAAAAAACAGCTGGGATACCCTTCTCATATCTATGCAATGTAGATTCAGTTTCTGGAGCTGCTGTCCAAACCCTTGACCGCGGGCGCCATATCTAGGGACAGCAGAGAGGTGACTGGAAGGGATCTGGGTTGCCCAGAAGCTTCTTGCACTCACCATTGCCTGGGCACTCAAATCCGTACTCAATGTAAGAGAGAAATAAGTTTCTCTCATAATTATGCCAGTGATATTTTTGTTTTTTAAAAAAATATGGTAAAATCCAATGGATATACCATGCTTTGCATTTTACATATGTTATTTCATTTAATCCTTGTATAGCCTCATGGGATAGAAATTATTAGCTTGGTTTTACAAATTGGGAAATTGGGACTTAGCATTTTGTCTTGCTCAATTTCTCAAATTTAGTAGTAAGTGGAAGAGCTGGGTTTTGAACCGAGGTCAGTCTGCCACCAACATTATATTTTCAGATATTAACCACTGCAATTTCATATTATGATGCCTTTTGAGGGCAATATCAGTGTCTACAATATTGATTAGCTCTTTGTGTATTACCTTAAACATGATGGGTTTTTAAAAAATATTTGTTGCTCAAATCATCTATTACCTTGAGTTGATGGGGCTAAGACAGACTTGAAGAGGAGTAACTCAAAGGTAAGTGCATAAGAAGAGGCAGATACCATTGTCTCTTATGATGAAAGGGATCCATAAAAGTTTGATATGAATTCATACATATAAAAACGGTGGCAAACTTATGAAGGTGGTATGAGGAAAGAATGACAACATAAAGTGGAAAGACTTTGGAAATAAATTTAAAATGATAAATTATTTCAGTATCCATAGAATATTAGTGATTTTAGGAAGAGTTAAACCTTTTTGGTTTATTTTCATCTTCTTAAAAATTAAATTAGATCTATTTTTCTCAGTATTGTATGATACACTTAAAACTTTAAAAGGAGCTTGCACATAAACATACTTTTATATCCTATGCCTCCTAAAATCCTGTGAAAAAGACAGTAAAAGGATTTTAAAAAGGTTAGAAGTAAAAGGTTATTAAACCACACAATGAGAATGTGAGAGGAGACAGGAGTAAAGAAATCATTTCCCTAAAACATCAGAGTATGGAAAGCAGAATTGAAAATGGTTCCTAGCTTAGCAGAGCAGGGAAAGTTACAACTTCACCTTGGAAGTAGGGTGGAGAGTGAGCCCTTTCCCTCTGCGGAATCCCTGGGGTGCTCAGGACAGTGCAGACACAGACAGGCCAAGAAAAGACAGAAGAAGGAAAGATGAAGAGCACATCAGAACAGAAGAACAGAAAGGCATGGAAAAGGGCCAATCACAGAACAAGAGTACTTCCAAAATATTAAAATATGATAATAAAAAAATTGATAGTTAAGCAGTCCAATATTTGTCCAATATGTATTACAGAGAAAAAGAACAGAAAAAATGGGATGTGGAAATTACCAAAGAAGTCATGCAATTAAATTTCCCATCAACTGAAGTCTTCATCAAAAGGGTTGAAAGAGTGCCTAGAAGAATAAAAGAAAGAGACTGTCTCAGGAGGAGGAACTGTGGGAAGATGGCAGAAGAGAAGCCTCCAGGAATCAGCCCTCAACCAGAACAGCTATGAAACAGGCCGGAAATGGCTGAACCAGCCATGTCCAGTGGAACACTGTGCAGCATCAAGGGAAGAGAGGAGGAAGAGGCTGGTAAACTGTGGTAAAAACCATTGAACTTCTCTCTCCACATGATCCCCATGAGCCTACATCCCACATGCCCCATTCTCACACCAGGAGGCAGTGGGCCTGGCCCCTGAGTATCCTGTTGGTGCCACAGATGTGGAAGCCTAGTTCCTAGACCAGGGGGTGAAGGAAGAGCCTATCACAGATCATTAGGGGCCAGCAGCCAGTGTTCCAACCCGCCCTAGACAAAGGTGGCAGAAGGGTACACGTCTCTGGAGCTGCAGAGGACAGCTGAAGGGCTACACTTGCTGGACAGGTGCCAAGCCAAGGAAGCATAGATTTGGGGAACCTTGGAGAAAGCTCCTGGCACCCTTCCCCAGGGCAGTTTGGAGCCGGCCAGTGCTCCCTTTGTGGGTTTCTGGCCTTGTCCATTCTCCTGTGCCTTCTCTCCCAGAATTTGCCCTCCAGGCACAAGCAGCCTGAGACAAGGAAAGCACTGTAACAGCTGAGGCGGGTGGCCTGGCAAACGCTGGGGAAGCTCTGTGGCTGGGAAGTAGAGGGGGCACCCAAACTCCTGTAAAATGGGAACTCCTAAGGCCATGAGCAAGCACAAGACCAGGACAACACGCAGGCCCAGAAAAGACAGAGAGCAGAAGACAATTGAAATGACTCAGGCTAAGAAGAGAGAAAAAATACCTAAGACACCTGTGGGACACTATCACGCATCCCGATACATGCATGACGGGAGTCACAGAAGGAGGAGAAAGGGAGGAAGGGCAGAAGGAATATTAAAATAAATAATGGCAGAGAACTTCCAAAACGTACAAAATACATGCCTAGGCATCCCAGAATCTGTAAGAACAAAAAACAGGATATGTTTGAAGGGGAAAAATGCACTGTCACATACTGTAAACTGTTGTATGCAAAGGACAAGGAAAGAGTTGAGAACTGCAAGAGAAAAGCAATGTGTTATATACAAGGGGTCCCAAGTAGATTAAGGACACATTGCTCATCAGAAACCATGGAGGCAAGATGGCAGTGGGCAGGATATTTAAAATGCTGAGAGAAAACAATTATCAACCAAGAATTTGATATCTGATGACACGTTCTTTCAAAAATGAGGGAGAGATTAAGATAGTCCCAGATTTAAAAAAAAAAAAAAAAAAAAACCTGGGGGAGTTCATTACCACTAGACCAGCCCTACAATCCATGCTAAATGGAGTTTCCAGACTGAAAGAAAAGGACACTAGATATTGGTTCTAAGTAGCATAAAGAAAGAAAGCTGTCAGTGAAGGTAAATGGGTAATATGGGTAAATACAAATGCAGTACAATTGTATTGCATTTTTTATATGTAGCTCCATTTCTTATTTCCTACAACTGCTAAAATGCAAATGTACAAAAAATAATAAGTCTATGGTTTTAGACATACAATATGCAGAGTTATAATTTGTAAAAAGTACAAAAATGTGGGAAGACAGTGTATGTGTATGACATTGAAGTCAAGTTGGTATCAAATAAACTGTGATTGTTATATATTATGATGTTAAATTTTAATTCCTTTAAACACATGAAAAATGTATTTAGAAATAAATGAGGAGGGACTCATTATGTTATAATACAAAAAATAAAAAAATATGAAAACAGGCTTTAAGGGAAGAATTGAGGGAAAAGAAACTTTTGTCACATGAAAAGTTGTATTAATTTCACATCATAATATTTAAGGATGTCAAGTTTAAGAGTCAATATTCCCCAAGGACTTGCACTCTATTCTGTGGGGAATTAATGTGTTTCTGGTTGTACGCAGGGGAGTTGAACATTGTTAGGTGGAAATATATATGTATGCTTGTCTATTATTGTTTTTACTTAGAGATTAAGTATGGATTAGGGTAATGTGCATGACTGCCGAGTTGAAAAAGGGTGGACTGTGATGGTTAGGTTAATGTGTCAACTTGGCCAGGTAATTGTGTCCAGGTGTTTGGTCCAGCAAGCACTGGACTAATTGTAATACAGGAGCATTTATGGACTTCGATCACCAGTGAGTTTACTGCATGGATGGCTGATTACATCTGCATCAATCAGGGAGATTACATCATCAATGGGTGACGCTTTTATGCAATCAGTTGAATGCCTTAAAAGGGGAAGTGATTTCAACATTCAGAGAGAATTTCCGAGCTCATCGTTGGACAGCCAGCTTCTCCCAGAAACTCAGCAAGGACCTTTCATTGGACTTTCATCGGAGCTCCTGGTTTGCAGCCTGCCTGTGGAAACTGGACTTGTGCATCCCCACGTTTGCATGAGAGACTCTTATAAAATCTCATTTTATTGACAGATATCTCCTGTTGATTCTATTTCCTGAGAGAACCCTGACTAATACAATGAAGAAAGAGCGTTAGTTAAAATCTAGCATCCCTTCTTGATAGAAAACACTAGGATACTAGGAACAGAGGAAAACTTCCTCAACATGATAAAGGGCATATAGGAAAAACCACAGCTAACCTCCTACTTAATGGTGATTGAAAGATTTCCCTCTAGATCAGGAACAATACAAAAATGCCTATTAACACGACTGCTAGTCAACATGGTCTGGAAGTCCTTGCCGGAGCAATTATGCAAGAAAAAGAAATAAAAGGCATCCAAATAGGAAAATATTTCCAAATCAGAAACTTCCCTTATTTGCAGATACTACGTTCCTATATACAGAACATCCTAAAAATCCACAACACATATCCTAGAGTTAATAAATGAATTCAGCATAGTGGCAGGGTACAAGAAGAGCAATCCAAAATCAGTGGTGTTTATATATACAAGCAATGAACAATTAGAAGAAATCAAGAAAAATATTCCATTCACAATAACAACTAAAAGAATCAAATATCTAGGAATAAATCTAACCAAGAATGTAAAGGACTTGTACACAAAAAACTATAAAAAAATGCTAAAAGAAATCCAAAATGATATAATAACCAGAGGACATTCTGTGTTCATGATTGGGAAACTAAATATTGTTTAGCTGTGAGCCCTACCCAAAGCAATTTGTAGATTCAATGCAATCCCAATCAAAATATCAACAACTTTGTTTTTAGAAATGGTAAATTCAATCATCAAATTTAATTGGTAGAGTAAAGGGCCCTGAATAGACAAAGTCTTCTTAATAAAAACGAATGAATTTGTAGACTTACTCTTCCCTATCTTAAAACTTATTACAAAGCCACATTCATCAAAACATCATGCTATTGGCACCAGGAGAGACATATAGACTAATGAAATTGAATTGAGAATTCAGAAATCAATCCTCACCTTTATGACTGTTTTTGACAAGGGTCAAAGACAATTCAATTGGGAAAGAATAGTCTCTTCAAACAGGGAAGGAAACAGGATCTTGGGCCCTTACATCACATTGTATACAAAAATCAACTCAAAATGGATCAAAGACCAACATATAAGAGCCAGAACTCTCAAAGTCCTAGAAGAAAACATAGGGAAGCACCATTGAGTTAGGCAATGTTGTCTTAGACTTTACATTCAAAACACAAGCAACAAAAGAGAAAAAAAAGGGATATCATCAAACTGAAAAATGCTTGCACCCAACAGGACTTCATTATGAAAGTAAAATGACAACCTTCACAATAGGAGAAAATATTTGGAAATCACACAGCTGGTAAGTGTCTATTAATAGTAAAAAATCTTTCAACTCAACAATAAAAAGACAAATATTGGACAGGATGTGGAAAAATAAGGGCATTCATTCTTTGTTGGTGGGAATGTAGAATGGTGCAGCCCCTGTGGAAGACAGTTTGAAAGTTCCTCAGAAAGATTAGATTAGAATTACCAAATGACCCTCCAATCCCACTTCTAAGAATAAACCTAAAAACACTGAAAGCAGGGACTTGTACAGTATATGCACATCAATGTCCACAGCAGCATTATTCACAATTGCCAAAAGACAGAAGCACCCCAAGTGCCCATCTGCTGAAGAATGGATAAATAAAATGTGGTGCATGCACACAATAGGATATTATTCAGTCATAAAAAGAATGAAATTCTGATTTATACAGCAAGCATATGAACCTTTAAGACATCATGTTGAGTGAAAGAAGCCAGACACAAAAGGACAAATTTTTTATGTTCTCACTGATGTGAAATAATTAGAATATGCAAACTCATAGAGTCAGAATCTAGAATGTAGATTACTGGGGGACAGGGACAATAGGAAATACAGAGTTAATGCTTTAAATGTACAGAGTTTCTATTTGAAATGATGGGAAAGTTTTGGTTATGGATGTTGTTGATGGTAGCACAACATTGTGAACATAATTGCACTGAATTATACATCCATATAGGTTGAAGGGAAATTTTAGGTTGTATATGTCACTAGAATAAAAACTTAAAAAAAAAATCCACAGAATGTACATCACAGACAGTGAACACTAAGTTCAACCTTGGTCTATGATTAATAGTGCAATTATAAAATGTGCTTTCTAAATTGTAACACATTTATTATACCAATGCAACTTATAATAATAGGGTGGTATATGGGAACATTTTATCTTACGCATCTTTTTCTGCAAACCCACAACTCCTCAAATAAATAAATAAATAAATAAATAAATAAATAAAATGAAACAGGAAAAGACCATCTCAGGAACAAATCATAAGATTTCAGAACGTTTGAGATAAACTTAATGTCCTACAAATTTACAATGTGGGTAATATAGGCATGTGCCAAATAATGGGATACAGAATGGCATCAGATTTTTCATCAGCATACTTGGACTCTACAAGATGGTGTAGCCAAGTCTTAATTCCTGAAGGGAAATATTTTTAATTCACAGTTCTATACCCATCCATTATATAATTTAAGTGTGATGATAGAGTAGAAATATGTTCAAATATGCTAGGTCTAAAAACATAAATTTCCCATATTACTATAAGCTGTGCTACAGAAAAGAGGAAACACCGAAGAATGTCTGAGGATTAGAAGAGATTAGTCTAGATTTGTTCAGGTAGTTCAAGAGTTAGGTCTCCAGGAAACAAAAATAGATTATTTGGTATGTTTGAGATGTGAAAAAAATATCAAGTGTATTTGATGGTGACTTCTGTGATGAAGAATGATAAATATATTAAAAAAACAAGCAAATTAAAAAATAATAAAAATATAATAGCTTACCAGAAAGGAATAAAATGGTAGCCTATAAAAATATTCATAATATATGCTATGAAGTTTTAAAAGTTATTTACATGGTCATTGTATTAATCTGCCAAAGGGGTGCTGATGCAAAGTACCAGAAATCTGTTGGCTTTTATAAAGGGTATTTATTTGGGGAAAAAGACTATAGTCCCAAGGCTGTGGAAAGTCCAACTCAAGGTACCATAAGAGGTCCCTACTCATCAAAGTCAGCTGCCACGTGTTGAAGCAAGATGGCGGCAATCTCTGCCTGTCTGTCAGGGCTTCCTATATCAGTCTCTGGCATAGGCTTGCTTCTTTCCAGGCCTTCTTAGCTGCTCAGATGCTCTGTTCTCTTCAGCTAGAAACTATCTCTCTCGAGGGCACCAGGATCAAACATGACAGAGCTTTCTCTCTCTTGTGTCTTATTGAGTGAGTGCCCATTTACATCAGCCTACCAAGGGGAAGGGACTAAACCCAACTCACACCTTACTAACATTGTTGAATCAGAAACCCTAAATTGATTTTATCATGTAAACTTAAAATCTTTGAATTTAAGTAGTCAAAGGGTATCACACCCAAAGGAATAGATTAGTTTGCAAACATAATCTTTCTCTTTTTGGGATTTGTAAATAATCTCAAACTGCCACAGTCATATTAATTTAAACATTGACTCTTGGTTTAGCCAAGTAGATGAGTTAACAATATAGTGGTTTGAGAAGTTGTGTCACAGCCTTAATGAGATAGACAAATCCTTAAAATGAAGTCAGTAATGTTTAAAATTGATAAATAATTGGTAACATATGCATATTATTTATAAATATGGAGTTACTATACCTTGAATATTGAAAATCCTTTAAATAACTTTTTAAAACTTATAAGACTTACTGGAATACAGCTCAGAATGGTAAATGGTTTGTAAAAATGAATCAATTCTCATTTATTTTTCCATTTATACAAGAGCCAGCACATTTTCTTTTTCCTCTTGAATCACCCACTCATTGAGACAGCTGACTTTTAGAGAAAATCATTTCATGAGATTTTTCATCTGTTTAATGCTTTGTTCATAATGACTGAACATACTATCTGAAATCAGTGACACTAGTTCATGCTTTACCAAAATACTTCCCCCCTCATGTAGTTCCCAGTTATCAAGGATATAAAAATGAACTCCTTCCATTAAATTCTAATAATTTCATCCTACTGATTCATCTCTTCTCTCAATAGTGAAAGAAGGCAAATTAACTCTTATCAGGAAGACAGATACTCACTGAGAAGCACTTTTAAGTTTTTTTCCACAATGTTTAATAATGTATAAAACTGTGATGTGGTTTTTCTTGATTATGACAATTTAGACTGAAGACATTCCTTGTAAAACAGCTAATGGTTAAGTAAAGGTCAGAAGTATTAATTCATCAGTATCTGAAAATGTATTCTGTAAGGAAAAAGCTTTACAGTTAATACAGCTAACGAACAACCAAATTGTCCTTATATTCTTTGGCATGTTTGAGCAATATTTTTTCCTAATATTAAGAGATCAGAATTTGAAGAAATGTGATTTTAGAATTATATTGCCTTGTCAGTGGCCCCTGGAGGTTCTGAGGGGAGGGAGAGGAAACAACAGGAGTAATATGGGGACATTTTTGGGACTTGGGAATTGTTCTGAATGACATTGCAATGTCAGAAACAAGCCATTATAAATCTTGCCATAACCTATAGAAGTGTGTGGGAGAGAGTGTAAACAACAATGTAAACTGTAATCCATGCTTAGTGGCAATGCTCCAAAATGTGTTAATCAGTTCCAACAAATATACCTCACTAATGGAGGATGTTGTTAATGTGGGAAAATGTGGGAAGTGTGGGGAGTGGGGCATATGGGAATCCCCTATATTTTTATGTGACATTTGTATAATCTAAGTATATTGTATATCTAACTATATTTTTATGTGTTATTTGTATAATCTAAATGCTTTAACGGCATTTAGCTGGCATTCTCATTGTGATGTGTAGTGGTAAGGGCATATCTGATACACAGACCCAAAATATGTCTAATATCACAATTAAGTTGTTTCACAGAATGTCATCATTATTGACACAGTTGAGGCTTTGTCTCAAATGACAGATTCGAACTATGTGGATATGTGATCTCAAGAATGCTCCTGGAATTTTGGCCCAAGTTCTGGCTTATACACTTGCTTATACCTATCTGTGCTGATACCATTAGCACAGACCTGCCCTGATAACCTTTCAGATCAATGCCTTACACTGAAGATTGATTTTGTAAATATCTTCACTTAAATCAAAACCCACACTTTTCTCAATATATGTAAAACAAATTTAAAAACTATATTACTTTGAGTGTTTTTTCAATGCTGAGATAATTTAAATGTTACCACTGTAATAAGTGGTGGTGTTAAGAAGACTATAAATTTTGTATGCTTTTCCTAAATAATTTCTTATCATTTTAGTTAGCAATGCAATCAGAAAAGGAAGGTGTTCCTCAAACTATAATTTGTCCATTTTTGGAACCTAATCTTATAGAAAAATTGTGTTTACATATTACCGTTACTTATATTATTTTTATTTAAACACATTCATGATATATTTCTGTTATCCTACAGAGCATGAAATCCTCCCTTAGGAAGATTTTCCTTCATGTGGGTGAAACAGATATCTCCTTTTAAAGTTCAGCCAGTGTAAGTACATGGTTGGATACAAAAGCAGGCAGGATGAAAGAATTGCCAATGAATTTATTCTTCATTTAAATTGTATTTTAACAATGAAATGGTTTTGCCTTGTTTGATGCATTATTTAAAGTTTTTGCCCCTTAAAAGTGATGCCCTATAATGACATTGAAGATAAATTGCAAAAACCAAACATATTTGAGAAATGCTAATATAGCTTTATTTATTCATACTCACTAGTGATGTAATAAATTAAAAATTTCATATTTTAAGAAATAAGTGTCATGTATGTAGAATGAGGGCTATTATGTGCTCCCTAGTCCCCATAGCTGTGGTATGAGCCTCTATTTAGAGAAGAAAAAGAAAGAAATATAATTTCAAAGCATACAAATGAATTTGATAAGGTTTGGAGAATGTGATGGTTTGAAGCAGTATGTACCCCAGAAAAACGTTCTTAAATTTAATCTATTTCAATGGGTGTGAACCTATTGAAAGCAGGACTTTTTAATGAGATTACTTCAGTTAAGAAGGTATGAGCAAGAAGGAGGCTTTCAGGAGGTAACTCTTAGGCAATATATAATACTAAGCTAATTTTCATTTTTACAAGAAAAGGTTCATAAGTACAATCATCAATATCAAGGGCCTGACATAATGGTCTGTCCTCCTTCACTAGACACTGCCCTTGTACTTGTGGGATTCTTGTCATTCTATTAGAGAATGTAGCAAGCCTCCCCAGGATGGAAACTCAATATTCTTTTGGTTATTGTGTAGATCTCCACCCACCATCGAGACAACACCCCTTGAACACTTGAACATATTCATATGCCTTAGATGCCTGCCCCAGATGCACCCCTCCCCACACATCCCCCCATCACTGACATCCCACACCAGTGATCCTCCCATGCCACAGATGTGACACTTCTGTAATTCAAAACCTCTCCAAGAATGAAGCCAACAAAATAACCAAATAAAATTAATAAGAAAATTACATAAAAGTTTTAAAAATAAGAAAATACAAACATTTTTTAAAAAAATTGAAATAATATAAAAAATTTTAGGCATTGTGTCTTTCATCACTGTAAGATCTGCTGTCTTGTCTATAGAATGAAATTTTCTTCTGTATATTCCCCCAGTGTCTTACTTTTTCCATTTTATCTTCAAAGAAGCTTTAGATTACAGAAAAGTCACATAGAAAATATAGGGGATTCCCACATACCCCATGCCCTCCCCCTTTTCCACTCTCCCCTATTAATAAAATTTTACATGCACATGTTACATTTGTTACAATTGATGTACAAATATTGAAGCATTGCTACTTACCATCCTCAATGGTTTACATTATGGTTTACATTTTGGACCATACAATTTTATAGGTTTTGATGAAATTTCAAATGGCTTGTAGCCATCATTTAAAGATAATAAAGAACAAGTCTAATGTCCTAAAAATGCCCTATGTTCCACCTATTCTATTCTTCCTTCTTACTTTCCTCAGAACCTATGTTAAACATCAAGTTTCAATTTTTGAAAAATAAGATTCATAGTTAGTTGCAATAATATTGAGGGCTTGAGATATTTGTCTGTTTTCTTTTATATTCTTCTGCTGCTCAAATATGGCCTTTCTCTAAGCCAAACTCAGTACATAAATGTACTATCTTCCCCCCGTGTGGGACATAACTCCCGTTGATGAGCCTCCCTGGCACCAAGTGCCAACTAGCAATGCATATGGAAAAAGACCTTGACCAAAAGGGGGAAATATGAAATACAAATGAGTTTTTATGGCTGAGTAATTTCAAAGTGAGTTGGGAGGTCATTCCAGAGGTTACACTTATGCATGTCTCAGGAGGATCTCATTGACTCCACAGTAAATAGTGCCTCAAACAATGGAGCTCCTGAGGGGTCTAGAGACCTCTAGACATTATAGGCAGGGCAGACAATCTCAGGAATTTGGCACCCTGTCAGTGGCCCTTACTTTGGAATTTATGCTCCCCAGTGTAACAGAGTTAGACTCATTTACAGTTTCCCTACACATGGCTCTTCTGCCCCTTTTATTTGAACCCATAATTAGCACTATACTTGATAAATATATGTCCCAGAGACTTAAATCTTTGGTCCATTAATGTGCTGGTTGAGCCCTGAATCTCAGCAGAGTTGAAACACCTACTCTCCAGTTCATTGGACTCACTCAGGACAACTAATAAGAGATGATGTTGGACAATGCCCATCCCAAGGAACAGAGAGTGTCTGCAACTGCAAGCAAATAGCTCCATCCATCTGCCTTATTTGATTTAAAACCCCTCTCAATTAGAAACAGAGTGGGCATCACCATCCCCAAATCCTCAAGATTGGGGAATGAACAATAGACTAACATAGACTTATTATTATTCTATTATAGACTTTTAGTCTAGCAATGGAAGAATATATAACATTGATATAAAGGCAATGGCCCAGAGGTTCTGAGGGGAGGAAGAAGGAAGAATAGGTGGAATATCGGGGCATTTTTGGGACTTTGGAATTGTCCTGCATGACATTGCAATGACGGATACAGACCATTATATATTTTGTCATAACCTACAAAACTGTGTGGCATAGTGTAAACTATAATGCATACTATAGTCCACCATTAATAGCAATGCTTCAATATGTGTTTATCAATTATAACAATACCACACTAATGAAGGCTTTTGTTAATGTGGGAAAGTGTGGGTTGGGGAGGGGGTGGGTCATATGGGAATCTCTTATATTTTTTATGTAATATTTATATACTCTAAAGCTTCCTTAAAAATAAAAATTAAAAAAAAACAATGTATAGCCCACCTCAATCAGGATTGGTCCTAAACCTACTACTAGAGTAATTCATAAGTGGAATGAAATTCAAACAGACAGAAAGAAAGCCACAGAGGAAGAAGTCAGAAGCTGGATATGGATGGAACCCAGAAGAAATGGGAGATAAGAGGGGATACCATCATGTGCCTTGCCATGTGACAAAGGAATCAAGGATTGCCAGCAGCCAGCCCCAGAACACCAGTCTCCAGGGAGAAAGCATCAACTAGTTGGCTTGATTTGGAATTTGCTTTAATAAATATCATTGTTTAAGCTGAAAATGGAAATATATCCATGGTATTTGCTTCAGCAGCCTAGGAAACTAAAACAGAGAATTAAAGAAATCATTTAGAAAACTGTTTCAGACTTGTTTGGGCTTTTGAGTCTTTTTCTGATTCAACTGTAAAGCTCATGGTGAACTCTCCTTCTTTCTGCATGTGTCTTTCTCCTGGGCCTCCTTTGCCATGATCTTACCTCCCAATAGAGGCATTGTCAGTGGTAACTGCAGTGTTACCAAGGGCAGGGAATTGAGAGTCACCCATCAGCCAAGGTGCTGGTAATAAGGGGTGCATCATCTGAAGAAAATTTAAAAATATTGTAACATCTCCTAAAACCCAGTTTTCTGCTTCTTATCACTATATACTGGCAATGCTAAACAAAGTCAGTAACAAACTATCCTTCCTTGCCAAGGCAGACCTTCTGCCCCACCCTTGTACAACAAATTGACATATGATGGAACAAAGAACATGGAGTTGATCTGTCATTATTGACTTAAATATCAGAGCACTTTTCAATTTATAGAAAATGCATTTCTAGATTATCATTTATTGACCATTTACAAAATATTTTTGGTTGCTTACTATGTCAGGCATTGTCCTCCACACTGCATACACAATTTTAAGCCAAAGTTCCTACCTCCGTGTATCTTTCATAAGTCAAGGTGAGACAAAAAAAAAAGAGGTAAATTAGTAAGTATATATTAAATTATAGATTGATTGCCAAATTGTACAAAAGTAAGGGGAAAACAAAGTAAAGGCATAGGGAGTGTGGTGATAATAGTAGAGGGAAATATAAGGGGAATGGTATAAAGAGGTTAAAATTTTACATAGAACGGTCAGTAAATATCTCACAGATAAGATGAAATTGGAGTAAAGACTTGAAGGGAGTGAGGGATACTTGGGAAAAGAGCTTTCCCGGCAGAAGGATGGGTGAAAGCAAACACTGACATGTGAATGTAAATTGTAGCTTTGAGGAAGAGTAAGGAGAACATGTAACTGGAGCAGCACAAGTAAGAGTGAAGGCAGTAGAGACGGTCAAAGAATTGGTGACAGGAGAGATTTTAGGAGTCTTGTAAGCATTTCTAATACTATGTCTTTAAAGAAAAAAATAGAAAAATTAAATAAATAAATAAAACTATGTCTTTTATTCTGGATGAGATCAGAAGCATTTGAAGACTTTGAGGAGACGAGGGCTATGATGTGGCTTATGTTTCATAAAGATCCTTGTGGCTAGTTGTGGTAGATTGAATTATGCACCCCACCATAGCCATGCTTTAACTTTAGCCCACATTCTTGTGGCTATGAACCCCTTGTAAATAGGACTTTTTGAAGATTATTTTTTTAGTTGAGATGTGGCCAGCTGAATGAAAGAGAATACTGAGGCATTAAAACAGAAGAAGGCTGAAGCTGATTTAGAGGCCACAAGGAAAGAAGCCAAAGCCATCACCGAGCGACAGGTGGCAGAGAAGCAAGGCATGGCACCCCAAGGATCGTGGCAAGTCAATACCAGAACTCTGCAAACCTGGTAGTAAATACTCCTGGCCAACATCTTGATTTTGGATTTCTAGATTCAAAGCTGTGAGTCAATAAATTCCAGCTGTTAAGTCAAAAACAGTTAGTTTGTGGTGTTTGTGAGAGCAGCTGTTGCAAACTAAGACACTAGTGTATTGAGAATGAATTTTCAGAGGCAAAGGTAGAAGGTGGACATCTTAGAATGCTATTGTTTAGAGCTGTGCTGCCCAAATAGAGTTCCTTGATTATTGTGCCCATAGAGCACATGAAATGTGGGAAGTCTGGATTGAGATGTGCCTAGGAGGCAAATACACACTAGATTTCAAAAACAGTATGAAAAAAGAATGTAAAGTACACCATTAATAATTTCTTTAGATTAATTGTATGTTAAAGTTATATTTTGGATATTCTGAATTAAATGCAATATATTAAAATTAATTTCACCTATTTCTTTTTACTTTTTACTTTGGCTACTAGAAAACTTAAAATTAAGTACATGGCTTACATTATAGCCATTGGAAAACTCTGGTCTAAAGAAAGAATCAAAAGCTGGATGTGTTTTGACTGTATAGCCAACAGAATATATTCCCACTTTTAAGATAGGGAAACTTCACATCCCTCAAAGTTCTCTCCGATTAATTTTGGTTGCTTTTCTGAGCCAAACATGGTCCTTACTACTTAGGATCTCATGGTTTGTGGGAAGACTGAGGGACAGAGTGACTGACTCCAAAACCTGATGCCACCATTTGTTAGCTCGATCTCAAAGCAGCATTATTTATGTTAAAGTCTCACAATAGTGCTCATAAAAACTGTACTGCAATATACAGTCATAATTATTCTCTTTACTGGAGCCAAAAGTTAGTATATTAGTGCAGGCAGGGCAACAGATGCATTATGACCCTGTTATTTACTTTCTCTATGGCTTCAGGAACCCTGAACAGAATAATTTCTTTCTGTTCTTTCATTCCCTCCCTACATATATCATGTTTTAGTCTGAAAAGAGCTGCCAAAAGCAGTATACCAGAAATGATTTGGCTTTTACAATGGGGATTTATCAACTCATAAGCTTACAGTTGCAATTGTGAGAAATATGTCCAAATCAAGGCATCAGGAGATGCTCTCTTCCTGAAGACCAGCCACTGACAATTCTGGACTCCTCTGCCAAATGGGAAAGCACTTGGCAGCATCTCCCTTCTCATATGAGTCTCTTTGCTTTCTCTGTCCTGGTTTTCTCTCTCAGCCTCTTCGGGTTTCTCTCTGTCTCTGAGATCCCCTCTCTCCATATTCATCCTGTTTATAAAGGGCTCCAGTAAGAGGATTAAGACCCACCCTTGGTCATACCCTATTTAAGTGATCTAATAAAAATGAAGGTCCCACCTACAATAGGTTCAAACCCACAGGAATGGGTTAGCTCTAAGGGCACCATCTTTTCTGGGGTCCACAAAAGCTACAAACTAACACATTCCACCTTCTAGACTCCAAAAAGCCATGCTCCTTCCAAATGCAAACACATTCATGCCATCATAGTGTTTCAAAAAGCCTTAAATTAGTTCAGTTAACAGTATTAAGTACAAAGTCTCATCAAAATCAGTTATAGGTGTGGTCTGTCCTAAGGCAAATTTTTCCTCAGGCTCTGGAGCTGTGAAACTGAGAATGTTATCTGTTTTCAATAAAAAAGAGGGACAGTCACAGGATAAACATTTCCATTGCCAAAGGGAGATATTGGAGGAAAATAGGGTCACAAGTCCCAAATAGTTCTGAAAACCTGCAGGGCATGTTCTATTCGATTTCAAGTTCTGAGAGTCATCTATTGAGCCATGTCTTGTCCTCAGGACCCAATGAGGCATCAGCCTCACCCTTTACAGGAGCTTGCCCAGCACCTATGTTTTCAGTTTCACCCTTATCAAGCACCAGGATGGCAGTTGAACTTTAAGCCCCACCCTCTAAGAATACTGGGGTGATGTCAAGACTCTCCCCAATCTCAGGGACACAGGCTCAACCCTCTTAGAATAGTGAGGTGGTGGCTATACTCTCCCCAATCCCCGGGGAATGTGCTCCACTCTCTCTGAAACCTGAGTCAGTAGCACTCTTCCTGAACAATGGGGTGGGAAGCCTGCCCTGCCTAAGTGTTCACCCTTTCCACACACATGGCCAGGCTCACTCTGTTGACCTAAGATGATTTTAGTCCAGACTCAACCTCCATGGTTATGCTCTTAAAGTCATTTTGCCTTCAACCTGTCCCTTTTCTGTCCCTTTTAGTCCAGGCTGTCAGTGGTTCCATTCAAACAGAGCTTGCAAAAGACTTGTTGGTTTTGCATGCAGCACACAGGGATCCCAACCATCAGCTAATGATGCTTTCCACAGATCCTTTATGGATAACTGCATTTCCAATCTTGACTTGCAGTGAAATGGCTGACTAGTTCCACATTAAGATAAGTCCTCACATGAGGAACTTTTCTCTGGGGACTCATTTTCCAGAAGCACAGAATTTTCCAAACCATCAATTTCTGGTTTCTTTATGCCCAGGAGTTCAGTTCTCATCTTTGTCTTTCCTCTTACATTTTACTATAAGCTGCAAGGGGAAGCCAGGTTACACTTTCCATATTTACTTTGGAAATCTCCTCAGCTAAATCTCCAAACTCATCACTTTCAAATTCTGCCTTCCATCTGACACCAGGACTCATTTTTCCTAAGTTCTCTGTCACTTTAAAATAAGGTTGGCCTTTCTTCCAGTTTGAAATGACACATTCATCATTTCTGTCTATTGCCTCATCAGAAGGACTTTTAACACCCATATTTCTACCAGCAGTCTCTTCAAAGCAATTTAGGCTTTTTCTACCAAACACCTCACAATTCTTCCCACACATCTGATCAACAAGCCTTCTTAACATGTTTGGTATTTGCATAACAGCACCCCACTTCTACTACCAAAATCTGTTTTAGACTGCTAAACGCTTCCAAAAATAGCATACCAAAAATGGGTTGGCTTTTAAAATGGGGATTTAGTAATTCATAAGCTTTCAGTTCAAAAGCTGAGAAAAATGTCCAGTCAGAGCATCAGGTGATGCTCTCTCCCTGAAGACCAGATGCCTGCAATCCTGGACTCCTCTGTCAAATGGAAAGCACACAGCTGCATCTCCCTTCTCTTCCAGGTCTCAGTGCTTTCAGCTTCCTTGTTTTCATGGCTTCCTCTCTCAGCCTCCACAGGTTTTTCTCTGTCTCTGCAGCTCCCTTTTTCTGTATTCATCCCATTTATAAAAACTCCAGTAAGAGGATTAAGACCCACCCTGGCTCATGCCCTACTGAAACATTCTAATCAAATGGATGGCCCCACCTACAGTAGGTTTACATACACAGGAACAGGTTCGCTCTAAGGACATGATCTTTTCTGGGGTCCATAAAAGGTTCAAACTCATATCATGAATGTGCACATTGCGTCTATGACTAACTTATCAACTCAGCAAACAGCCAAACTGTAAATGCTGATATGAACTCAACTAAAACACTTTCCTATAATTGGTTGAAGGACTATCCATATTCCCATCCTCAGCTATAGGGAGTTTTGTCTTCAACAGAGGTCTTCCATCCTCCATTGTTCTGTGGTCCAAGAACATAAACCTTAGGCCAAATAGAACTGAGCTTGTGGCGTAAAAATGAGCTTGAGAATTTGGGAAGCTATTCCAAATGCTTTGAACAACAAATCCAGGAATCAGACATCTTCCACAAAGACAAACAGGTAGCTCTCTTTTTGGGTCTCTTTATATATTATCTCTATTTACATTTTGTTAAAACAGCAAAAAAGATTCATGACTATTGACAGTGATTTACATTACAACACTTTGCTATGCAAAATATATGAGGTATATTTCTATCCATGTGTCTCAGACTTTAAATATAGCAAAACACGGTATAATCGAAGCTCTGATTTAGCTTCCTTGTCAGTTCTGATTTAACAGTAAGGGAGCTTGCCAACTTTGGGATAATATAGAAATTAACTTACCTTGAAGCTATTTTCCAGTGAAAGGAGTTAGAATGCAAATAAAATGCTGAATATTTAGTTCATCAGGAACAATATTATTTGAAATACATACTATTTTGTTTTCATGTTTCTAGGGTTATTTAAAAGATAGTTTAAGGAAAGTTAACAAAAACAGTTTAATTTTTTCAATTCACTTAATTTATATTAACATTATAAATAAAACCTTGATTTCTGATGCCATTATTTGTTCATTAGGAATATTTGAACAGGTGTTAGTTTATAACTGATGCTTAATTTTCTTATCAAATTGAAGCATAAAAGATTTTAGAAAGAATCATTATGTCTTTAGATAGCTTCAAATAGTTAAACATTATCACATATAATAAAATCAATGACATAGTTAAAATACTTTATTTAATAAAGCATAATTCCAAAATCTCTATTAAAAGCCAAGAAGCTGAAGGTGAAAGGATGGAACATCAAATAATAATAATAAGAGAGCTTGGGTAGTTATGCTAACTTCAGAAAAAATAAACTTTAAGTCAATAACTATGAAAAGAGTCAAAGAAGGGCAGTATATATTTAGAAAAGGGTCAATTCAACAAAATTTAGCAATAATATGTACACGTGCCAAAAGGGCTCCAAAATATGTGATGCAAATATTGATGGAGTTGAAGGGAGAAACAGACAGTTCTGTAATAATAGTCGGAGATTTCAAAACACCACTTTCAATATTGGATAGAACATTTAGATAGACGTCCAACAAGGAAAGAGAGAACCTGAACAATGCTATAAACCAACTAGGTCTAATAGACATATATAGGACACTTCATCAAACAGCAGTAAAATAGATATTCTTTTCAAATGCACACAGATCATTCTCCATAATGATAACATAACATATTGTCTATGTTGGGGCACAAGCAAAATCTTAGTAAATTTAAAAATATCAAAATCATGCAAAGTAAATTTTCTGATCACAATGGAAATCAATAACAGAAGGAAAATTGGTAAATTTACAAATATGTGGAAATTAAACATCACACTCTTAGACACTGAGTTAAAGAAGGAATTTCAAGGGAAATTAGATAATACTTAAAGATGAATGAAAACAAAGACACAACATATCAAAACTTATGGGATACATGAAGGGAGTGCTTAGAGAGAAATTTATATCTATAAATGTATATATGAAAAAAGAAGATCTCAAATTAGTAACCTAACTTCATACATTGAGTAACTAGAAAGAAAAGAACAAAGTCAACCCAAAGTCAGCAGAAGGAAATAAGTAAAATCAGAGCAGAGACAAAAATGAGATAGAGAATAGAAAACAACTGAGAGAATAAACAAAACAAAAAGTTGTTTCTTTGAAAAAACAATAAAACTGACAAATCTCTAGCTAGACTGACAAAGAAAAAAAAAAAGAAAATGGTACAACAAACTAAAATTAATACTACTGACTTAACAGAAATTAGGATTATGAGAGAATACTATGAGCCTCATACATCAACAAATTAAATAATTTAGACCTAATGGAAAAAATCCAAGAAATATGCAAATAGCCTATATTGACACAATAAGTATTAGAAAACCTCAACAAATGTATAATAAAAAAAATATATATTGAATCAATAATCAAAACCCTTCCACCAAAGAAAAGTCTAGCTCCAGGTAACTTCACTGGTGAATTCTTCCACGCATTTAAAGAATTAACACCAATCCTTCTCAAACTCTTTTAAAGTATTCAAGAGCAGGGAAAACTTTTTAATTCATTCTATGAGGCCAGCATTATCCTGATACCAAAGCCTGGTAATTATATCACAAGAAAGGAAAATTACAGACCACTTTCCCTTATGAAAATAGATGTAAACATCCTCAATAAAATACAGGCAAACTGGGAAGCAGATGTGGCTTAAGGAGTTGGGTGCCCGCCTACTACATGGGACATCCCGGGTTTGGTTCCCAGTGCCTCCTAAAGAAGAAGCAGGACAGCAAGCTGACATGATAGGCTGGCACAGTGAGATGACATAGTGAGATGATGCAGTGAGGTAACACAGCAAAATGATGTCACGAAATGACACAACAATGAGATACAAGAAGGAAAACACAATGAGAGACACAAAAAGCAGGGATCGGAGGTGGCTCAAGTGATTGGGCACCTCCCTCCTACATGGGAGGTCCCAGTTGCTGGTTGCCTTCTGAAAAGAAAAGAAGAAGATGAGCAAACAACAAGCACACAATAGCAGACAGCAAGAAGAAACAATGTGTGTGTGGGAGGGAAGAAATAAATAAAAATAAATCTTTTTAAAAAATGTGAGTAAACTGAATCCAATAGCACATTAAAAGGATTGTACATAATGACTAAATGCGAATAATGTCAGGAATGAAAGGGTGGTCCAACATACAAAATTTCAATCATGTAATGTACCACATAAATGGAATAAACAAAAATAACATATAATTTTCTCAAGACATATTTAGAATGATATACTTTAAAAACAGTGTAGATAAATTCGAATGGAATTCAAAGAACAAATGCTCAGGTAACCCACAGAAGGCAAGCACAAAGAAAACAGAGAAAGAAAAAAAAAAAAGACAAAATCAAAAAGCAAAAAGAAGTCCTAATATATCAATAACCATGCTAAATATAAATGGTCTAAATATACCAATTAAACAACAGATTGACAGCATGGATTTTAAAAAATTGACCCAACTATATGCTATCTATAAGAAAATCGCTTAACATATCAATAAATTAAAAATAAAATTATGGGAAATGATATACCATGCAAAAATAAATCAAAAGAAAGCAGAAGTGGCTATATTAGTATCAACTAAATAGACTTCAGAAAAGAAGAAATTACTACTGATGGAAATGGATATTATATAACAATAAAAGAATCAATCCACACACTAGACATGGCAATCTCAAATATGTATGCATCAATCAATAGAGTTTCAAACTATGTGACATAAAACTGCTGGAAATGAAAGAAGAATTAGACAAATCCACAGTTATTGTTGGAGACATCAATACTCCTCTTTCAACAATGGCTATAACAACACAGATTCAGCAAGGATATATAAGAAATCAACAACACTATCAACAAACAGGATAAAATCAACATTTATAGAATATGCTTCCATATTGTGATGGTTTTAATCTGGATGGACCCCAGAAAAATATGTTCTTAAAGTTAATCCATTCCTTCGGGTGGGGACCCATTTTAAGTAGGATTTTTGTATGAGTAGGACCTTAAGATGTGACCTGCCTCACTCAGAGTGAGTCTTAATCCACTTACTGGAGTTCTTTATAAGAGAATAAAATTCAGACAGAAAAAGCCACAGAAGCAAGAAGTTGGAAGTAGCAAAACCCAGAAGACAAAGGAGAGACCAGCAGATGCCACCATGTGCCTTGCCATGTGACAGAGAAGTCCAGGATTGCTAGCAGCTGGTGTTCAGGAAGAAGGTATAGTCTTGATGATACTTTGATTTGGACATTTTCATGGCCTCATAAATGTAAAGTTGTGTACCAATAAATCCCATGGTAAAAGTTAACCCATTTCTGGTATATTGCTTTTGGCATCCAGCAGACTAGAACAGATTTTGTTACCAGGAAAGTTGGGTGCTACTATTGCAAATACCATAAATGTTAAAAAGGTTTTTAAATTGGGTAATAAATAGAGGTGGAAAGATTTGGGAGATGCTTGATAAAAAAAGGCCTAGAATGGTTTGAAGAGGTTGTTGGTAGATCTATGGACACTAAAGGTACTTCTGGTGAGGTCCAGACAGAAATGATGAATGTGTCATTGCAAACTAGAGGAAAGGTGATCCTTGTTTTAAAGTGGCAGAGAATTTGGAAAAATTGAGTCCCCACGTCAGATGAATGGCAGAATTTGCAAGTGACAAGGTTGGATATTTAACTGAGGAGATTTTGAAAGTAAATGTGGAAAGCATGGCCTGGCTTCTCCTTGTAGCTTGTAGTAAAATGTGAGAGGAAAGGGAGAAGCTGAGAACTGAACTCCTGGGCACAAAGAAACCAGAAATTGATGGCTTGGGAAATTCTGAGCTTCTGGAAATTGAGTCACCAGAGGATAGTGCTTCGTGTGAGGATTTAATTGAACATGGAACCAGTCAGCCATTTCAGTGTAAGTCTGGATTGGAGGAGCAGTTATCCAGGAAAGATCTGTGGAAAGTCTTACTGTCTGATGGTTTCAACCCCTTTTTACTACATATGAAACCAAAAAGTTTTTTGCAAGGTCTGTGTAAATGGAACCACCCACCAGCCTTCAAAGGCAAAACCATGGACGCTCTGGTCTGGACTGCAGACATCTTTTTGGGCCAAGAGAGTGGACCCACCCATGTATGGAGAAAGTATGAGTATGCCCCAGAGCTTGGAGAGGGTGGGCCTTCTGTCCCATTATTTAAGAAGATTATCACCCCAGGTTTCTCAGCTCCCTGGGGGATTTCAGAGATGCTAGACATCACCCCAGTGTCTGATGAGGGTGGAGCCTAGAGTCTGGTGCCACTACAATGCTTGAGAAGGGTGGAACCTAGGGTTCAGCTACCACTCTGATGCTTGATGAGGGTGGATTCAAGAGCCTGGCCATCACCCTGATGCCTGAAGATGTTGAAGCCTTCACTCCAGTGAATGGGGAGAGCAGGTCTGCTGCACAAGCACTTGGAAAGGGTGGAGCTGCCACTCCATCAGGCCCATAGATGACTCTCAGACCTTGAAATCTAATGGAGCATGCCATGCGGGGTTCCAGAATTGTTTCAGACCCATATCCCTTGTTTTCCTTTCAGTTTCTCCTTGGGAATGGGAATATTTATCCTATGCCTGTCCCTCCATTGCATATTGGAAGCAGATAACTTGTTCCCTACCTCTCACGGGCCTACAGCTGGAGGAGAATTGTGCCCCAGGACACCTGCAACTGATTTAATGAGACTTTGTACCTAATATTGTTGCTGAAATGACTTAAGGCTTTTGGAATATTGTAATGGAACGGATGTATTTTTTTATATGGAAAGAACATGTCCTTTGGGGGTCTACAGGGAGGAGTGTGATGATTTGAAGCTGGATGGACCTCAGAAAAGTATGTTCTTAAGGTTAATCCATTCCTGTGTCTGGACCTATTGTAAGTAGGATCTTTTGGTAAGTAGGATCTTAACTTAAGAGTGATACAACTCATTCAGGGGTGGGTCTTAATCCTCTTACTGCAGTCCTTAATAAGAGAATGAAATTCAAACAGAGAGAAAGCCATGTATGCAAGAGCCTGGAAGCCACAAAACCCAAGAAGAGAGAGACTAGCAGATGCTGCCATGTGCCTTGCCACGTGACAGAGGAGTCCAGGATCACCAGTAGCCAGTCTTCAAGAAGACAGTATCATTTTGATGATACCTTGATTTGGACATTTTCATGGCCTCAGAACTGTAAGCTGGTAAAACTAATAAATCTCCATTGTAAAAGCCAACCCATTTCTGGTATATTGCTTTTGGAAGGCTAGAAGACTAGAACACAAATGATAGCAGAATGCATATTCTTTTTAGTACCCAGGGATCACACTCAAAATAGACCACATCCTGAGCCATAAAACAACCTCAACAAAGTTGAATGAATTGAAGTCATGCATAATGTAATCAGCTAGAAGACGGTAAAAGAAAGGTAAAATCTCCAACCACAATGTAATCAATTAGAAGTCAATAAAAGGAAGATAGATAAAATCTTCAAAGACTTGGAAACTAAACAACCCTCTTCTAAATAATCCATGGGTCAAAGAGAAAGGTTAAGGGAAATTAAAGAAAATCAAAAGGATAATATGGGAATGCTAAAACGCTACACATACAAGTTTAAAAACTTTGAAGAAATGAACCAATTTCAAGAAACCACAAAATATCACAAGTTAAAAATATGAAATATATAATTTGAATATCCCTACAAAATTTAAGAAAATCAAATTCATAATTTTTTATAAACTGTTAAAGCTGAAATATCCCATCCCAGATGTTTTCACTGGAGAATTCTGACAAATATTTAGAGAACAACCAATACAAATTCCACACACTCTCTTAGACAAAATAGAGGAGGGAGCACTGCCCAACTCATTTTATGAAGCTAGTATTACCCTGATACCAAAACCAGAAAAAGACATTTCAGAAAATAGAAATGCATTCCTTCATGGATCTTAAAATGCTAAACAAATATTAGCAAACAGAATTCAGCAATATATAAAAAGAATTAAATACTCTGATCATGTGGGATTTATTCCAGGAGTGCAAGGCTGAATCAGTATTTGAAAACCAAACAACATAATCAACCATATTAATAGGCTAAAGAAAAACCCACAGAGCAATTTTAATTAAATGAATTGTGAAATACATTGGCATTATTAGGGCTTCTTTGTTATCAGATATTAAGTACTCTAGGTTATCTGTAAATTTATCAGATAAATGAATCTTTTATAGTACTTTTTTTCTACAAATCATTATCCAAACTCTTGAGATAATGCAACACGGATAAGGGAAATACTATTTTGATTGTCTATTTGATAAGGATAATTTCCTTGGAAAAAAAGTTTTTTTATTCTTAACAAGAAACCTATTTCACTACCATTTGTCCTCCATAGAAAGACCTTATGTTTTTTAAACTTAAAATTTGAAAAACAGTAAATTTGATAAGCTTATTTTTCAACTCTAATGAATGATTTTTAGCTTTTTATAAAATGAGTACCTGTAGTGATACCATAATGTGATTATCCAGTTGAAGTTGTAGCTAAATGAACATCAGTGCAGGAAACAACCGAAATACATTAAAACTTCTCTGGTTGACATGATGCTCTAAATTTAGTGGCTTTACAGGGATTTATTAATTACCAGGGGATTAAAACCTTGCTCATGTTGTATCACTTCTGGTTGAGAACCAATGCTTTAAATATATACATTGTCATAAAAAGTTGTGTTACCATGATTAGAAAGATATTATGGATCATTCATCAAATATGCACCTAGAGGAATTATCAATAGGGAAGGGCTCTGAACTCAGATGAACCATAGCACTCAGAACCTCGAGGGAGGATTGTAGGAAGATGGTGATGGACTAACAGGCAGAGTTGAATGCTCTCACAAAAACAATGGAGAAAGAACCAAAAGCTGTCTGAGGGGTCTGCTTTGGGGGTCAGCAGATCAAGACAGTGCTACACAACTCCCAAGTGGTGGAGGGAAAGAAAGACAAAGACGCCGAAATGACAAACATGAGTTACCAAGCCCCCCTGGTAGCCAAAAAGGGCTCCCCTCCCCCACCCCCAAGATATTAAGCTGGGGTAAAACCCCTGGCTTACTGCAGCTGACTCAGAGGGGAACAGACATCTTCCTCCCTGTCAGCTCTTTCAAGGGATAAGGGAGGGAAGGTCCGGGGCTTTTCTTCAGTGAATTTGTCCAGCAGAGCCTGCTTTGAATCTCCACTCTAGAGGTTCAGCACAGGAAGACAGGAAAACCCACACTGAAACATCTCTGTGGAATGGTGCACTCTGCTGGCCAGTCTGGAAATTGCATAGACAAAAACTTTTCACACTCTGTATCCAACCCCAGGGAGAAAATCTGGGCCCCACTAGTGAGTCCCTGGCCTGATTTTGAAAACTTAAGCTGGGCAATTTTAAAGACTGAGAATACGTTGAACCAAATATCAAAAAAGAGCTGTGGGAAAAAAACAACAACAATAGGCAAGAGAGAGAAATTTGTCATCAGAGTAAATTCACCAGCATATTCAGAAACCTGGACATCAGCAAAACATTACAAGCCGTAATAAGAAACAGGAAGACATGGTCCAGCCAAAATGACAAGCCAAATATCTTGAAGATAAAGAGGATTTAAGACAAATAACCCGTGATAATCACACAAATCTCTTAAAGTAATTCAAAGAATTAAAGAAAATTTGACTAAAGAAATAAAGCATATTTAGAAGATACTGGGAGAGCATAAAGAACAATTTGAAAGCCTACAAAGAAAAGTAACAGACATTATGGGATTGAAAGACACGATGGATGAGATAAAAAATACATTAGAGGTACATAACAGCAGATTTGAATTGCTTGAAGACAGAATTAGTGATTTTGAAGACAATATCTGAACTGGAAAAGACAGAACAGAAAGAGAAGAGAATGGGAAAAAAAATGGAACAGGGTCTCAGGAAATTGAATGACAACACTAAAATGCAAAAATATTTGCATTATTGGTGTCTCAGGAGAAGAGAATGGAAAAGGGGCAGAAAGAGTATTTGAGGACATAATGACTGAGACATCCCAAACCTTATGAGGGACATAAATATCAATATCCAAGAAGGACAACATAACCCAAACAGAATAAGTATGAATAAACCTACCCTGAAACACCTACTATTCAGAATGACAAATATCAGAGATAAAGAGAGGATTCTGAAAGCAGCAAGAAAAAAAGCAAAGCATCACATACAAGGGAAACTCAATAAGATTAAGTGGGGATTTCTTGCCAAAACCAAGGAGGAGAGAAGAAAGTGGTATGATGTATTTAAGGTACTGAAAGAGCAAAACTGCCAGCCAAGAATTCCGTATCAGCACAACTGTCCTTCAAAAATGAGAGTGAGTTCAGTCTTCACAGACAAGCAAAACTTGAAAGAATATGTTACCAAAAGACCAGATTTGCAAGAGACACTAAAGGGGCTGCAGCAGGCTGAAAAGAAGAAACAAGGGTGACAGATTTGGAGAAGAGTGTGGAAATGAAGATTATTAGGAAGGGTGAACTAAAGAATAAGAAGACAGACAATAGAAGGGTATGACAACAGAAAACTGAAGGAGAAAATGCATGAAGCAAGTAACGCCTTTACAGTAATAACACTGAATGTTAATGGCTTCAACTCCCCAATCAAAAGACATGGACTGATCGAATGGATAAAAAAATATGGGCCATTTCTATGTTGTCTACAAGAGACCCACCTCAGCTGTCAGGACATAACCAGTTAAGAGTGAAAGGCTGGAAAAACATATTCAATGCAAATAGTAACCGAAAAAGAGCTGGAGTGGACCAGAAAAATGTAAAATAACAGCATTATAATATATGAACAATAATTACTCAGTGCAACTGGCAAAATGTTCCAGTGATCAGTATTCTGTAATTTTTTTCATACAAAATAAACACTTGCTTTTAATTGAGGGGGGCTGGAGAAGAGATATCTTTTTGGATAGCTGATTTTTCTTTAACCCTTTCTTATTCATACCCTTTAATTAAAATAATCTATCTGGATCAATAATGATTTAGTATGACTACTGTTGAACAAAAATTTTGGGTTTTTCTGCCTCATAAAATTATGAGTTGGCCTATTGTTATGTGTGGTAATTCATTCCAATAAGATATAAAGAATTCCCAAATAGGAATTTGGTTATCTAGAAAAAATTATGGCCTATATGTTAATTAAATAACTAAACCAATAATTTATTTCATGCTTAGATATTATTATGTCCAATAGTTAGAGCTGTAATATAAAAATTAGAATTCTGTTATAATTAATTTCTATTATAGTTGAATTATTATTTACATTTATAAATGTTTGTTGTTATGCTATTTATTTTTTATAATTGCTTATATTAAATCTAATTGGCCTTGTACTCTCTTTTAAAATTTGTAATTTCTTTTGTTGTATTTTTCTATTTATTTTACAATTTTGCAATACAGGACTTTTTAACAACTAAAGAAAAACAATTGATTATACACTTTGGATAGATCATATGGTATGTGAATATGTCTCAATAAAACTGCCTAATAAACAAATAATTGTTCAAGAAAAGCCAGAAATAGCAGCTATGTACATCAGGGGGAACAGAGAGACTGAGAGGTGAGGCATTTTCTTGTTGTTTGTATGTCTGATTTATTATTATTATTATTATTAAAATAACAAAAATTCTTTAATAATGATTGAAGTGATGAACACACAAATATGTGATCATACCAAATACCATTGATTGTACACTTTGGATAATTTGTGTGCTTTATTAATATATATCAATAAAATTTATTTGTTTAAAAAAAATTAAAGAACAAAAAAACCAAAAAGCCTTGAGGGAAGTGAGGAAGGTCTTTAGGAGATTTTGTTGTTGTTTTTTAAATAATGATTGACACTTTACATCATAACATAATTCTTTCTAAATTGTACTCTTGCTTAATAAATATATAAAATGAATAGAATAACTGCATATATTCAGAATGTTGCATAAGAATGACTTTCGTATTTCATAAATAGGCCAGAAGAATCTAATTTATACTACATCAGATTTGGTTTTAACATACATATGGCAAAAAAATCCTTGGCTTGAAAAGTAATTCTAAACCTTGATAATTAATTGTGCAGTATCCCTTGTATCACAAAAGTTCTCCAATAGGCACTTGAAATTTTTTTTTCCTGATCAGTGACTACTAAACTTCAAATCTCATGAGCATAGCGTGCAGCATCTGTTTTTGACTACAAACAGGGAAACAGGGAATGGAGACAATTATATAAAAAATTCAAGCCAAAACACATTAGTGATTTATACATCCAACTATTCTTAAATTCAACAGTACACTTTATAAACCATCAATTTATTTTTCCCTGGATAAAAAAGGACAAATTTATGGATTAAAATTCAGAAGCAATACGTTTCATTTTTTTCTGGATTTTTACTTTCCAAAGTAGCATTTTATTATTTTTTTGAGAAATTGTAGGTTTATAGAAAAATCATGCAGAAAATACAGAGCACCCATATATCCTCTTCACAACGGAGTTATCCTTATTATGAAAAATTTGCATTAGTGTAGTACTTTTGTTACAGTTGATGAAAAATATTATTATAATTACACTATTAATAGCCCCAATATAGCCCATAGTATACATTAGGGTTCACTATTTGTATTGTACAGTCTTAAAGTTTTTAAAAATTATTCTAGTAACATACGTACAACATAAAGTTTCCCCTTTTAACCAAATTCAAAAGTATAATTTGGTGGTGTTAATCACATTCACAATGTCGTGTTACCATCACAACTATCCATTACCAAAACTCTTCCATCACCCCAAATAGAACTCTGGACAAATTAAGGATTATCTCTCAATTCCCTACCTTTACCTTGGGCCCTGGTAACCTGTACACTAGTTTCTACTCTATGAATATGTCATTCTTATTATTTCATATTAGTGAGTTCATACAACGTTTGTATAGCTGAGTTAGTTATTAGCTCTAGTGGATTTGTTGTGGATTTATCAGGATTTTCTATAGAGAGAGAACGTTTTGCTTCTCCCTTTCTTTTTCTGCTTCTGTACAATGTTCAATACTCGTGTGATGGTACGTGTCCTCATCTCGTTCCTGCTCTTGGAAGGAAAGTTTTCATTCTTTTATCATTATGATGTTACACATGGATTTTTCATGCATGCCTTTTATCATGTTGAGGGAGTTTCTTCTATTACTAGCTTTCTAAGTGTTTGGTTTTTTTTTTTTTCAAGAAGGTACCGAATTTTCTCAAGTGTCTTTTCTGCATCAATTGAGACAATAATGTGTTTTTTTGCCTTCACCCTGTTAGGAAGGAGGGCAGGAACAATCTGCCCTTAACCCCTACCAACATCCTCAAATACGGGTGCTAGAAGAAGAGAAGCTTCCTGGATCAGGAAGAGTAAGTCCTCCAACTTGCTAGCATTGCCACATGAGCTTTGATAGTCCATCTGGTCACAAATACTGACAAGATAGAAGGCCCAGTTCAGCAGGTTACCTTTTAGCGTATATGGATCAGATTCCGGTGCTGGATTGCTGCCCAGTATGGGGCAAATTACTTTCTCTAAAAGTCACCTACCTCCAAAAAGGAGGCCCTGCATTTAATTGGGCTATTTGCATTGGTGCCAGCATATTCTTCATCTTGGTTTCCTCTAGCATGACTATATTTGGTGACATGAAAAGCAGGGATTGTTCCCTGAGGAATGGGGAGGAGCAAGCCTTGTTCCAGCTGTCTGCCTCCAGGACCTTTAGAGCCTGGCTCTCTGTTCAAGCTACAAGTTTCTCACAATCTATGCCCACACTTGCTGGCCCCTCTGGAAGAAAGAGGGAGCAACAGGAATTCTCAGACCCCAGGCCTTTTGAAACAAGAAGTTCCCAGATGCATCCCAGGGCTACTCATCCTGCAAGAGGCAACTTCTGGTGTGCTATTGGGCCTTGGTGGAAATGGAAAGGATCACTGGGAGCTCCCAGCTGCTCCTGAGGCCAGAAATCCCCTTCCTGCCCAGGGTCCTTGGCCCAGCAACAAAGCATCACCAAATGAGAGTGGTGTGTCAAGGATGGTGCTTGCCTGGGCCCCCAGGAGCAGCTCACTTACCTGAGCAGGTAGCAGAAGCCCCTCCAACGACAATCCTGTTGCAATACCAGATAAGGGCTTTTCCCTTCCTGCATTGGCATTTTGGGGACCCTGACTCAAGGATGCTCCACCAGATGCCCAGTGCTATTCCACTGATAGATCGGTCAAGCTGAAGCCCTGTGGTGTCCATTGGACAACGACCGCAGCTTCCCTTGCCTCAGGAAGTCTATATGTACCTCAGCACTGGAGAAAGTTCCCAGGGAGCTAAAACAAGAGTGGTCTTCCTAAGCCTGGGACATGTGGATCCAAGCACCCCTGTATCTTGCTACTGACTCGTGGGCTGTTGCCAACAACTTAGCAGTCTTCTCAGGTTCATGCAGGGAGAGCAATTGGACAATCGATGGCTTCACCAGTGTGGGGAAGAGACCTTTTTGGGTTATTGGAGTGGAAAGGCACCATCCTGTTTTCCATGTTGATGCGCACAACATTGGCCCCTACCATGGTGACCATCACAGGAAGGACCTTGGTGCTAAAGATGCTCTGGTCTGCCCTTTGACTCCAATGATGCCAGAGATCCTGCTGGGAGAGGCAGAGGATGACAGTGAACTTCCCTTCGATGACATCATGAAAGCTGAATTTTCCAAAGCTGTTTCTCTTACAGGGTGGATCCACCAACTGGACTGGACATGCAAGTTCTGACCCATGAAATTATGAGTCTGGAAACACAGAGTACCTTTCTGGTTAAAAGAGACCCAATCTGCCATTTACCAATGTATGAGATGTCAACTACAAGCCTTAGCCCAAAAAGGGCATTTAGGAGCTATTCCCAGCGGGACTGTACCAGTCCATGGCAAATGACTACATTGGCTCTCTCCCTCCATCCCAAGGTATGTCCTACACTTTGGTCATGATAGACACATATTCAGGCTGTGGCCTTGCTTTCCTATTCATCATGTGTATGTGCTACCTATGTGAGATAGCTTGAAAAAGCAGCTCCGTTGCCTTTTGGGGTATGCAGATGACATCTCCTCTGACCAAGGTTCCCTTATTAATGCACAATTGACTAAATGATGGTCTCAGACTCACAGAACTAGCTGAGCCTTCCACACTGCCCTCCACTCGCATGTGTCTGGCATTGTGGTGAACTCTGATGGCTACTTAAAAAAGGAGCTACGGCATCTACACCAGGAAAACTCATACTGGGGGACTGTCACGTTACTCAAGCCCCCTGGAAGCTGAACTCAGCCGTTCCCCAGAAGAGAAACATGGCCTTATCCCATTTCCTAACAAGGAAAAGGGACAAGGATGGGGGAGGAGCCCAAGCTTTGCTGCACATCTGCTTTTACACTCATTGTGGTGCTTTGCAGGTTTTGGGAAATCTTGGGGACCCAAGTCCCCTGTTTTCCTTCCAATTTCTCCCTATAGGAATGAGGATGTTTATACTATGAATATCCCTCCATTGTATCTTGGAAGCAGATAACTTGTTCTCTAGATTTCAAAGGTCCACAAATGGAGGGGAATTGTGCCTCTGGACAGACCGCACTTATGACTGATTTTGATGAGACTTTGTACTAAACATTGTAATCTGAAAAGATTTAAGACTTTTGAGATATTGTGATGGAATTAATATATTTTGCATCTAGAAAGAACATGTCTTTTTGGGGCCCAGTGGGTGGAATGTGGTGGCTTGAAGTTGTTACATACCCCCAGAAAAACATGCTCCTAAACCTAATCCATTCCTCTGTGCTTAAAGCCTTTGTAGTTTGGACCTTTTGATGAGGATCCTCCAGTTAAGGTGTGACTCACCTCATTAGGATGCATCTTAATCCAATTACTTTACAAATGAGAGAGACAGAGTCCTTTACTAATGAGAGAGACAGAGAGAAAGCCATGGAGACAAGAAGCTGAAAGCACCGACCCTGGAAGAGGAGGGCTACACCGCCGGGATGGCAGGCAGCCAATCTCCAGGAAGAAGCACGGCCTTGATGACACCTTGATTTGGGCAGTTTCTCAGCCTCAAACTGTAAGCAAATAAGGTAACAGTGAACAAAATCCTTCTTTCAGGGAAACTGACTGCCGGATCTCCCGGCAATTCCCTATATAATGAAACTACAAATGGCGCTACCGTCTTTCCAATTTATTTCACCTAGCAAACGTGATTTTCCTGGGGTCTCGCTGCCTCTGGATCCCCCTCTTTCGGCAGATCACCATTGCCCTGGCCAGTAGGAAGCACCAAGGAACAACAGGTCTCTACAGACTTCCTCCAGCCCAGCAGGGAGGCTTTTGTGCTACTGCACACCTCCTGCCACGGGAGGCTTAGTACCCAGCGGAACGGAAGGCAACTGAAATCCAACAGCAGCCCACTGGCTGGGAAGTGTACAGACGGATTCTATGTGGGACCTCTTCAGCCGACTTCCTGGGGGTTGGGGGCTCAGATGCAGCCATTCCTCCCACCGCCTGCTCACCTGGCTTGGGGCACCGCTGTGCCTAGGTGAAGCCCTCCTAGTGTGCCGTGCTGCTGGTGTTTTCTCGCTACGTTTGTATGGTATTGAATACATCTTGAAAGTAGTGAGTCACCTACCTGCTCTTTAGTAAATTTATTTTAATAAATACCAAAATGAGCAGATCAAGCCATCTGTGTTCTTCCTGCTAGTAATAAAACAGGCATTCATTTGATTATGACATATTTTTCAGAGTGCACCAAGTGCTTTATTTTACAATGGCATTTATGCAGCCTCTTTTAAATGAAATCATGCAAGATGTTTATGATTTCAGCAGCTGCTTCCATATTCGCTTAGCCACTTCAACAGTGACTCATATTTCTTTGAAAAAAAATCAAAGTCCTCTTTTCTTTTTAGCACTTTGCCCTCTTTCAATCCAACTAGTGCTAAAAAAAAGAAATGCATATTTTATGAATTAAGGGGAAAAAAGTGAAATGTTTGGTAATAAAAATTATTTATATGCAAGTCTGGACCTATTGGGTTTATTGTCCAGACATCTCATTTTGAAAGTATTTATTGCAGTTGCCCTGTATTGTATTATGCAATTTCTTTCCTGCAACCAAGAATGGAATAAAGAAAGCAAATGATCACAGTTGTTACAGATTTTGTTGTTGTTTTTGTTTTACTCTCAGACTCATGAAACGCCAATTGCTTTACCCGTCTTTATATATTAGAAAAGTAGGTAATGGCAAGCATTACAAATACTTACTTAATGATCCTACCCCAGAATATCTCTTATGTTGACCCAGCAACATGCTGAATTCCAGCAATTACCATATCTCTCTAAAACACATATTTACATGTGTTTGTACATACACATTTACTGTAGACTTCAGGAAAGACATTTCTTTTTATATATCAACTATAATACAAAAATGGTAGAATTCTTTGATTTTCTTTTTCAATCAATTTTCATTGAAACGTATTCATAAACCATACAATCCATCCAAAGTGTACAATCAATGGAATTTGGTATAATCACAGAGATGTGCATCCATCAGTTGAATCAATATGAGAGTGTTTTCATTACTACAAAAATAATAATAATAAAAAAAAATCAAAACTCTACCCCTTAGTAGTCATATCTCAATCTCTCTATCCTTCCCTTGCAATAAATATCTACTAATCTATTTCCATTTCTCTAATTTATTTGTATTTATATTTTGTATAGATGGAGTTAAACAATATGTAAACCTTTTGTCTAGTTTTTTTTTACTTAGCATACTTCCTTTTATTTTTTTAACCATTGATGGAAGATTATTACTATATTACTATACACTACTGTCCATAGTTTGTTTTGGTTGTATTTTTGCCCAAATATCACCCTGATATTGACATCTGATTAAACTAATGTACATTTGTTCTGTTTCAGAGAAAAACATTCTTATATATGCACTATTAACCTTATTGCATTAACCAAATACTGTTTTGTACTCCACTCTGGTACCCTAAAGATTCACCTCTCCTTTTCCATGAATATGGGTTTTTTCCATATTAATAGAATACTCTCACATTTTTTAAAGTTTTACCTAGAATGCAGTGTTCCCGAGGAAGATCATTTAGGACCTGGTGTTTGACTAGGAAAGAGTGAGGAAGAGAGCAGATATTTCCAGCATTGGAAGAGTTTAACTTGGGGCAAGCCAAGATCAAAGGATGGGCTTTATATCTATTAAGATTTGGGTAATGATAAAGTTAATTTCTGTTATTGATTAATGCAGTGAATTACACTCACATGCATATTAAATACTCTCATTTGTATGACAGGACTTTGCTTTAATCAGAAAACACTACCAGCTTTTATTAAATAGAACGTAAATCTATTTTTAACTTCTTAATATGTGTAAGAAAGAAAGGGATGCCAACACTTCCGTCCTCTTTGTCTGCTTGTCACACTGGCATAAATGGCATATGTTGTCCAAGTCAAGTACCTAAAGTCATCAAGTTGGATGTAAAATAGTGGCTCAAATAAAACCCAATCATCTCTAGAGTCTCAGAACCAACCCAGGGTGGGTTCTGGATCAGAGCAAGCTAAAATTTGAAGCCAGCCTTCTAAAAACTTCCCTAATTCTGCTAGGCCAGGGAAAATTGTTCCAATTTACAATTTACTTTGCTAATTCCCAAAGGTCCCTAATACGAGATACCTTGCTGTTACTCTCCTTAGGAAGAGTATATGAGCAAAGCTTCTTCAGCTCCTTAGGAAGATGACATTAAAACGAAGCCAACGGGAGCTTCCAGTGGCATTTGGAATGGGTCTAAAATAGGAAACTAAAGGGAAAAAGAAAACTAATTTGGGTAATAGAGCAAGTCAGCCCATACGTACATTCTGTGTGCTTTTGTGCTTATTCCATTCCACTTCAGTAATAGGGAAAATGGCTTGGGGCAAACACACAAGCCTAATGGATGTGTTTCCTTCTTTCAGATCAGGGTTAGCCTCACTTAACCTTTCCACTAAGACCAAGTTCAACCTACACTTTAAAAATCTCTCATTTTGCTTTCAGGAAAAAAAATCACCATTATTTTCAAATGATCAGACCCATTAATTTTCCAAACAGCAAGCCATCAAAATTATAATCTAAAACATTAATTCAAAAATCTTTTCTGAAACAAATGAACACACATTCCTCCAGTGCAGATGGAGGTCTAATTCTAATACATCCCACTGCCCATTTCCTGAGGAGCTCTTTACAGCTGCAGTATGCTATGAGCTCTCAATACTTACTAGGAAAAAAATCAGAGGGGGGAGGAGCTGAAGAAAGCTAGAAGTATACTATTTTTGCCAATTTTGTGTCCTTTTCATGTATACGTTTGATAATTTTGAAGCAGAAAGAAAAATCTTTTATGCATATCAGCACTGGTCACATAATAAAAGACTGTCAGTGACAAGTAAAACTTGAATACAACCTATCATTATTTTTGAAGTATGTACTGCCGATGTCTATCCTTTAATAATCTTAAGTCATAGCAAAACCTGCTATTTTAGGTAAATTACCTGCTGCTTCTCATAATAAGGGAAGGGAGGAAGAGCAAAGTTGTTTAGATTTCCCAGCATTTCGAAAGCGTTGCTTTTAACCCTTCTTGAGGTGGTAGTATATGACACAACACTCAATTTGCTTTCTTTCAGCTGTCATGCTTAAACTTTGATAATTAAGAGGAACTTCTTTAAAAATTCATGTTAATGTTTCCAGAGATAAAAAAACTTACATACCCTAATTCTATTCTGTCTACCAAGAGATAAGAAGTGGTCCATCATATCTCTAATTAAAATATTCCAATAGAGAGTCCCTTTCTCCATCTTAGGATGCATCCTAAGATTGATTTGACACTAATGTATGTTTACTGAGATGAATTAATGTTTTGACAAATTTAACTAGGAGTGCCTAGGTTAGCTATCAGCATAATTATGTTCTGTAAGTATTAACAACTATTTTTCATGATCATTAATGGAAATTACTTTTTAATCGTTTTCATAGCATAAGCACCCCTTACCTATTCTAGTAAATATCTATTTCCAGACCTCTGTCACTATATTTCTAATGGTAATCTAGGAATGAAACTGCAGGAATCTATCACTAGATAAGTATTACATTTTTCATCATGTTTTACCAGAGAGAGTAAACTCACATATGATTTTTAAATGTTTAATAATGATCTTTTCTATAAGAAAAAAAGCCAATAATGATATTTTTGTGAGGATAGGTCAAAAATCCCTTAGAAAATTTTCAAATTAATTAGCCAGTTCCCAATTCATCCTTCGTAGGCTGAATAATAAATTGGCGCCCCTTCTTAAATTCTGTGTAATAGGTCTGCTTCAGGCTCTTTGTTCAGCCATGCTCATTGTCCCGCTCGTTTTTGGATAGTCACACACTGTCTTTATATAAAGCCTTTATGATATCTTTCAACATTTCCCTTATTGCTTTACCTAATTCTAATACATTTTTAATTATTCTTATCTATTTGCTCCTATGGATTAACTTTAGAATCATTTTGCAGTTTTTTAAAGTATCCGGTGAGGTGCAATTAAGTTTTAATCTATTTATATGTTAATTTGAGGCAAATGGAAGTTTTCACAATATTTAATATTTGCGTGCAGGACCATTGAGGGTGTGAATTGGGGGGTGGCTCGGCCGCGGAGGGTCGGTCCCACCGGTGGGGGGAATCCGGCGTGGAGGGCGACGCAGGAAAGAAACTGCGGAGACGAGGCTGGTGACTCAGGTCTGCTTTATTGAGGAAGTGCAGTGCAATATAAAGGGTTGAGGGGTGGTGTGGTGTTATCTGATTGGTTAAAAATCAGGTGAAGTTGAGATAGGTTGGCGTGGGTTGTTGCTGGGTAGGAGGCAACAGAGAGGAGTGCAGGGGAAAGGGTTAGGGTAAGGGGGCGGGTAGTGGCCGTGCATGCCCGTTGGCTGCTTGTTAAGTTTCGTTTCTTGCCCTGAACTTAAGTTTCGTTTCTCGAGTTATAGCCAACAGACCATCATTTTTGTTTCTATTTTAAAATTTTATTTGGTAAAATTTCAAATTTACAAACACTTCAAAAATAAAATTAGTACAAAGAACACTTGTATAATCTTTATCAAGAATCAAGTATTATTAATATTTTATTCTATTTGCTTTATAATTTGCTCATGCTCTCTATTTTTCCCCAGAATTATTTGAGTATAACACTTCATACTTCATAGCCCAATTACCACTAAATCCTTCAGTTTGTATTATCAAAAGGAGGGATATTATTTTGCATAACCACAGTGCAGTTACAAAGTTCATTAATGTACATTGATACAATACTTTTGATTCAATCTATCATCCACATACCATTTTTCTGCAGATGAGCTGATGTGCTTTGTAACATGCTCTCCCTCAGGATCCAGTGGAGCCAGGAGCTGCGTTGACTTTTATGGCTCTTTAACCTCCTTTAATGCAGGATTCTCCCACAGCTCTTCATGCCTTTCACGACACTGAGGTTGTTAGGAAGAATGTCAGCCTCTCCCCACTTTCATAGAATGCTTCCCATTTTTAGTTTGCCTGATTTTTTTTCCATGGCTGGATTGAAATTATTTATTCTTGGCCTAAATATTGAATAATTAATGTTGCATTTTTCTCAGTGTACCACATTTTGAGACCCATTATTTTCATTTTTCACTGATGATACAAATATTGTCACTTGGTCAAAGTGTTGTCCAGTTTCTCCACTGAGTAATTACTATTGGATTTTCCTTCCTTGTACCTAATAAATAGATGGAGGGGAAATACTTTAAGACAATACAACTATCCTGATCCTCATCAAAATCTTTCCCTAGATTTAGCCTCCATCAGTGAATCTTGTTTAATCCAATCTTAGCCTTGATGGTTGGAAAATGATTATTTTTTCACCCCAGCACTATTTCCACACTTACCAGTCACCTCACAGCATTCTGTTGTGAGCAAGGTCCTGTGCATCCCCCCATTTATTTATTTATTTATTTATCTACTCATGAATGGCTGCTTCTCAATGGCTTATAATTCATCTGGATTTATTCTGATACTCAAATTGTCCCAGATTTGGCCAGCAGAAGCTCCTTCAATCTGGCTTCTCTGATAAACTCTCATCAATTTTTGAGCACTTTCTTACTTGTTGGCAGGACTACTTTTTTTTCAGCCTCATCTTATACCTGTCTTATCCAAGCCCTGCCATCAACCATTTCTCTAAGGAACTGTGATTTCCTTTATTGGGTTCTCAAGTTCAAGATCTAGGCGCAAAGTACATTTGCTCACACTGGAGTGTTTTGCATCACAGAGGCTTCCAAAGACAGAGCTAAGAAACATATGCATCTACATTCACAAATACACACGCATGTACATATGTGCACACACACATAAACATGAACACATATGCTTACACTTATTTTAGAAATGATGTGCCGTTAGCAATAGTTCAAATTCCAACCCAACTCCAATCCAGCCATATGGAGGCCTTACAAAGACATTTAGCCAGAAGTCATAGACGCCAAAGGGAGAGCCAGCAATGTGATGCAGGGCTGCCATCCCCAGAATGCCACCACCTCCAGGAGAAAGACTGGCCTTGCCAAGATCTTCACTGGGGACTTCTAACTTTCAAAACTGTGAAGAACTAAAGGCTTATTTTTAAAGCTGATCCAGTGTGTGTGTTTTTTAGCATAACAGCCGTGTTAAGCCAAGACACCAATTCTTCATAAACTCTTCCAGAAATAAAAAGAAGAGAAAACTTTGCAACTCATGCCATCAGATCAGCATTACTCCAAATTCAGCACCAGAAAAAGACATCACAGGGAAAGAAATCTAAAAACCAATATCTCTTATGAACAAAGATGAAAAAATCCTCAACAAAATATTAAAAAGCTTAATCGACTATTGTATGAAAATTATTATATACAAAACCAAGTGGAATTTATCCTGGAATGGAAGGTTGGTTTAACACTGTTTTATGCTGCTAGGCTGCTGAAAGCAATATACCAGAAATGGGTTGGCTTTTCAATGGGGATTTATTAGTTTACAAGTTCTGAGACCATGGAAATACCCACATCAAGGCATCATCAGGCAATGCTCTCTCCCCGAAGACCAGCTGCTGTTGATCCTGGACTCCTCTGTCACATGGCAACGCATGTGGTGGCATCTGCTGGATTCTCCCTTCTCATCCAGGTTTTGTTGTTTTCAGCTTCTTGCTTCCATGGCTTTTTCTATTTTTGTCTGAATTTAATTCTTTCGTTTTTTAGGAGGTACTGGGGATTGACCCCAGGACCTCATACGTGGGAAGCAGGCACTCAACCACTGAGCTACACCTGATCCCCTTAATTCTCTTTTAAGGGACTCCAGTAAGAGGATTGAGACCCACCCTGAATGAGGTGGTCTCATCTTAACTCAGCCTCTTACTCACCTGAAGATCTCACTGCGACGTGTCCACACCCACAGGGATGGATTAACTTTAATAAAATACTTTTTTTTCTGGGGTCCATACAGCTTCAAACCATCATAAACACCTACAAGTCTATTAAAACAATACACCGTATTAATAGAATAAAGTACAAAACCACAAGATCATCCCAACTGATGTTGCAAAAGCATTTCACAAAATCTAACCCTCTGTTAAAAATGCTAAAGAACTAGGTATAGAAAGGAACTTCCTCAACCTGATAGAGAATATTTACAAAAAACATGCAGCTAATATGATAGTTAATGGTGAAAAACTAAATGCTTTCTTCCCAAATCAGCGGCGGACAAGGATGTCTGCTCTCACAACTTCTAATCAACATTTTACTGAAGGTTCTAGCCAGGGTAATTAGACAAACAAATGAAAGAAAAGGCTTCCAGATTCAAACGGAAGCAGTAAAGCTATTTGTATTTGCAGAGCATGATATTGTATATATAAAATCTTTAAAAATCTACTATGAAACTATAGAACAAATAAAGTTCACTAATGTTACAAAATACAAGATAAATGTACAAAAACCAATTGTATGTCAATTTCCTTGCAATGACCAATCTGAAAATGAAATTAAGAAAGCAATTTAATTTGCAATTGCATCAAAAATAATAAAATATTAAGGTATAAAATAACAATGGAAGAATTGTATATTTAAAATTTTAAACACTGAAAGAAATTAAAGACCTAAATAAATGAAGGTATCCTTTTTCATGAATAGGAAAACAATATTTTTAAGACGGCAATATTCCCCAAATTGGCTAACATATTTAATGCAATCCCTATTAAAATAGCAGCTACTTTTTTGTTTCTTTTGGAAGAAATTGACAAGCTGATATTAAAATTCATTTAGAATGTTAGGGACCCAGGATAGCCAAAACAATCTTGAAAAAGAATAAAGTTGGGGAATTCAGACATCTTGATTTCACAAATTCCTAGAAAGCTACATAACCAAGAGTGTTGTACTGGCATAAGCATAGATATACAGAGTCATGGAATAGAATAGAGAGTCCATAAACAAACTATACATTTATGGGAAATAAATTTTTGGCAAGTGTGCCAAGAGAAATCAATGGAGAAAGAATAGTCTTTGCAACATATGGTACTGGAAAACCTAGATATCCCCATGAAGAACAAAGCTGGGCCCCCTCACATGCAGTATAAAATTAACTCAAAATTGATGATCTATCTAAGTATAAGGGCTAAAACTATAAAAAGTCTTAGAAGAAAATAGGCATAAATCTCCATGACTTTGCATTAGGAAATACTTTCTTACATATGACAACAAAAGCACAAGTGACAAAAGAAAAAATAGATAAATCGGACTTCATCAAATTAAAAAATATATGTGCAAGAGTGTACTATGCAATGATACACTGTGAGGTCAAAACAGGCATGGTCCCTGCCCTCATAGACCTTATAGTCATTAACCCATTAAGCTCCCAAATACAAACTGAACTAGTATAAGAAGAACTTGGTGCTATAGGATTGTTTAGGCATAGCTCAGTAAATTCTTTCTGATAACATCTGAAGAATGGAAGTAGACTAGGGAAAAGGGGCAGGAAGATCATTCTAGCAAAAAGGCCCGATGGCAGGAAAAGCATCAAATTGCAAGGGTTGGAGGGTTAGGGTGGCAAGAATGAAAAGCTCCTGGAGGAGAATGTTGTTGACTGACCCTGGAAAATCACGTAACAGTCTTTCTTCTAGAACCATTATAGTATCTTCTCCAGTTAATCCTTTTTGACATCTAAAGAAAGATAATGTGGAATTTCAAGAAAATTAAACATGGACTTTCTCAGCCTTTCCATATATTAGTAATGCTAATTCTAATAATAAAAGGGAAACTCTTCTCTAAAATCTGCTTCCAGCATTCATAGATAAAACTTCTGTATTTTATTCTTTTGAGTTCTTTAGACATTGCTCTTGATGGCCCTTCCATCAGTTATGAAAGGTATGTCCAGCACCAGGAATTGCCACTGCTAAGAAAGTAAGGTCACAGAATTACACTGTCAGAATTAAGCTAACTCCCCTCTGCCAAATGCCACTGCCAGTTACCCTCTTCTCAATATACCCACCCCACCCCCAATATATCGTGTAGAGGGCAAATGAGCTAATTAATGGGGAAATCAACAGCCTCAGGCTTATCTAGGTTGCTTTCTCCATGGGATTGCTAGTGCAAACCATCTGTGGTGGGTTGAATTGTGTGCCCAGTTTGGACATGTTCTTGGTCTCGGTCTGCATTCTGGTGGGCGTGGACCACTGTAAGTGGGATCTCGTGAAGAAGCTACTTCAGGTAAGGTGTGGCCCAACTGAATCAAGGTGGGCTTTAATCCAGATTACTGGAGTCCCTTATAAACAGAGCGAAATTCAGTCGTGGAGAGGGAAAGCCATGAGATAAAGAAACAAGGAAGACAAAGGAGAGGATGCTTCCGTATGTATTGCCATGTGACAGAAAAACCCAAGGTCCAAGAGTCACTGAGAGCCAGCCCTAGGACACCACAGTCCTGGAGGAGAAAGCTTCGCATTGCTGACACCTCAGTTTTTATCATTTCCTAGCCTTAAAACTATGAGACAATTTCCCATTATATATATATATATATTTTAATTATATATATATATAATTAAAAAGCAATACACAGAATGGGAGAAAATATTTTCAAATCATATATGAAATGCACATATATACACACATACATAATTGCATGTATATCTTATATCCTAGTGGCATCCAGAATATGTAAAAAGAAAACACAGCTCATTAAAAGCACAAATAACCAAAATTTAAAAATTGGATAAAGCATCTGAGTAAACATATCTCCAAAGAAGATATATAACTGGTCAACATGCACATGAAAGGATCTTGCCATCATCCGTCATTAACGAAATGCAAACACAAAACCAAAATGGGAGACCACTTACATCCAGTAAGATTTCCACATTAGAGAGATAGACAAACGTGAGGATGTGGAGGAGTTGGAACCACCACACACAGCGTGTGCGAGTGTAGAATTGTGCAGCTGCTTTGGAAACCTGTTTGGAATGTCCCCAACATGTTAAGTATATAATTCCCATATGATCCGACAATTCTTCCCATAGGGAGTTAAAAATACGTGTCCACACAAAAACCTGTACACAAATATATTCACAGCATCATTTTTCATGACATAAGCACAAACAACCAAAATATTCATCTACTGAAGACTAGATAAAAAAGCGACATACACATACATTGGAATATTATTCTGAAATAAAAGTGAATGAAGTACTGATACAGGCCATAAGATGACCCTTGAAACCATGATTAGTAAAGAAATCTGTCACAAAACACATAGTACATGATTTCTAGCACATGAAATGTCCAGAAAAAGCATATCTAAAGAGAAAAAAAATGATCCATTGTTGCTTAGTACAGGATGAGAGAACTTACCTGGCACGTGATTTCTTTCTAGAGTGATTAAAATATTCTAAAATTGTGGTGGTGGTGTATAATTCTGTGACTGTGCTAAAAACCATTGAATTATATCATTCAAATTGGTGGCTTTTATGGTATGTAAATTATATCCCAAAAAGCTGTTAAAACACAGTGAGCTAGTTCCAAGCCTAATAGGATGCCAACACCAACTCAGCCACAGCAGTGATCTGACGAAACCAAGTGCTGTGGAGTACCAGAGCCAGTGCCACCCGCGTTGCTGCCGGTGGAGTGCAGAATGGGGCGCCCACTCTGACGAGCGGTCTGGTAATTCACTATACAATTAAATAAACACTCACCATATTACCAGTCACCCCAGTCTTCAGTTTTATCCAATTAAATGAAAACTTCCATTCAAAGAATAACTGGTATATGAATGTTTATGGCAGTTTAATTCATTATTGTTGAAAACTATAAATCATCGAATTGTTCTTTAACTAGGGAATGGGTAAAAACTGAAACTCTAATAATACAATATTATTCAGAAATGAAAGGATGGAACTCTTGATAATCACCATGGCATAGGTGAATCTCAAATGCATTATTCTAATTAAAATAAGCCGGAGTCAAAAAGCTGTATGTGTTCTAGTTTTCTAGGATGCTGAAATGGAAACCATGAAATGGGTTGGCCTGAACAATGGGAATTTATTAGCTTACAGTCTGAGGGTGAGAAAATGTCCAAATCAAGGCATCATCAAGGTGATGCTTTCAAGGAGCCAGTGATCCTGGGCTCCTCTGCCACATGGCAAAGCATATGGTGGAGTCTGCTGGTCTCTCCCTTCTCCTCCGGGTTCTGTTGCTTTCAGCTTCTTGCTTCCATCGCTTCCTCCCTCTTTTTCTGCATTTATTCCATTTATAAAGGACTCCTTCAATAGGATTAAGCTCCATCCTGAATGAGGTGGGCCACACCTTAAATGAAGTAGTCTTATCAAAATGTTCTGCTTACAATGGGTTCAAAACCACAACAATGAATTAGATTTAAGGACATGTTTTTCTGGGGTACATACAGCTTCAAACCACCACAGTACCATTCCATTTTTATGACATCCCTGCAAAGGCAAAATTATAAAGAAGGAAATGAAATAACTAGTTTCCAGGGCTAAGAATGGGAGAAAGGGTTTGACCACAAAGGTGTACTACAAAAGAACTCTTTGAAGATAATGGAAATGCTCAGAATCTTTTTTGTAATGGTGATGTATAATGCTTTGCATTTGTAAAACTGATAAACTCAGGCACCCAAAATTTTAAAGTATGGAAAAGTTTAAAAAATATATATATATATATATATATTTTAATAAGAAACATTATATTGAGCACTCATAGAATTTCCATGTGGGCTAGGAAGCATTTACCTTTAATTGTAAGGAAGTAGACTCTCTCATAAGATGGGGATTTCCAAAATATTAAAAGAAACTCAGAGATTAAGTGACCAGAAAGAAAGGAAGTCAAATGTCCCCTAACAGTTGT